>SMGT01001248.1:65984-104693 GCA_004794575.1 Lanistes nyassanus | reverse complement strand
GATCTAAGAAAGCCAAGTCAAGCAGGATAGTTCGTTCAGCGATCTTATCTATCCGAGCTCTTCTTTCCGCTCCCTTATCTTCTTCATAATACCTTCTCCATTTAACTGCTATTTGTTTTATCCTGAGCCCACTTTCCGAGCTCTTTCCGTAAACACTCTTGGACAACCGAGCAACACTGAGGAATAACACTTGAAATTTCCCCTAAACATGACAGGTCGATAAAACGTATGGAAGAGAATCAATTGATTTACCTCTATGCTACACGATTTATCCAGCTGTCGGGAGTCGAGAAATTTAATACTATACTGCTCAAAAGAAATTGAAGGACCAGTGTACACTGTGCTTGCTACCTTATACCAAAACGCGAACCTTTAGTGACAATTAGCTAAAGTACACAGCATTCGGATTTACTGGGCTGTTTTCATTGCAACAGCACGATTCCCTGCCATAAAGTATACAACCTATTGTTGTCCTGGAGGATGGTGCCTGGCTCCAAGACCTGCAGCACCGGAGGGGCAGCAGAATGTCATCCCTGTTGGCCATGCCTGTGAGGATACATTTCACTCGGTGCAGGGATGTTCTGTAGGAAATGCCCATTTCTGTTAGTCAAACCACGATGGACCTGCCACCAAACAGTTCACGAATCATGATAACTCTTATCCTGTCAACTCCAGACGCGGATTCTGCCATCGTAAATCGATTTGAAAAAGTGGAACTCATCTGTAAATCTCTGTCCCACTGCTGACGTGCCCAAGCCAGATAACCCATGGCAAAGACCAGCCGAGCAGCGCGATGAGATGGCGTCAAGACAGGTAGCTGGGTAGCTACAAGCAACCCGTCGTTCAGTCGGTGACGGCTACATTGCTGGCTGGTAGCAGCTGCCCCCCTGAGTGTGTTGGCGGTAGCTGTGTACAGTCGTGTACAGTCGACAGGACGACAAACCCGTCGTTCTGTCTGGATGTCGATTGTGGAAGTCCTCTTTCCCCGCACTCGCTGATACTTCCTGTCTGGTTGTAGCCCTATCGTAATGTCACAACGACTGACTTCTCGGACCCCAATGCCTTCCTGCAGTCACCCAACTGCCCTGCCGCGGTCATGGTAACTGAGTCGTCGTCTTGAGGGTTGTTTGGTTGGTTATTTTAGAGGGACAGTGCTTCCACCTTGCGGCGATTTCGTACTATGGGGGGGTCTTATTCAGCTAAACACTGAAATGACCACCAGACTGATAGCTGCAGTAAGATGGGCAGTGTGGACAGGCAGTTTGATGTGCGGAGATGGCCGAATGGAGTTTGCACAACGTATAACTCCAGGAAATAATCCTTTGCCGCATTAGGATTCGAACCAACAACTTTCCACCTGCTCGTCTGCAGCTCTACCAACTGAACTATACAGTCCCCCTCCCAGCCCCCAGTTACAAACTGTCTTTCGACCGGGTCCATAAGCAGCCGGCAGTCCCTTAACAGCGGTTGAACTGTATTCACATGGTTTGCACGTGCACTGGGGTTTTTCACTTGCACACATTTAATTTCCACATACTGTCTTGAGTGCACGTTTGTCCAGCTCCTGTGGTGTGCCCGAACGCTTCAACACTGATTTACATGCACACTGACGTTCACTGTTGCAGCTTGCAGACGGCTTTGATGAACCAGGTGAACCAGACAGCTTTGTACGTTTGCTCTATTCTATTTTAGGATTTGACTGTTGGATTCCTTTTATTCTGTGACACCAAGGCAAAGTCCTATGCTTGCATGTGGGAAATAGAGTTGTATTGTATTGTATTGTATTGTATTGTATTGTATTGTATTGTATTGAGGCAAAGTGTATCCAAATGTAGCTCGAATGTTGTGTTCTTGCAAATAACGCTCGGTCGTCCGTGACCTACCTTCCAAAGTGCGGCTGGTCTTTCAATTCCTTTGAGCAGTATAGATTAACTTCTGTTACACACGACAGCTGACTAAAATCCTGTGGCAGAGCGGCGAATCTATTTTTAAACTTTCCGTAGACATGAGAGCTAGATAACGGATCACTGTGACAAATCTATTTTTACACTTTCCCAAACCATGGCCGGTCCATAAAACATCCAATTTGGTGCCGTCCGAGACGCTGGTTTCCTCAGCATCGACAAACTTGGCGCCTTGCCGATAAGTCATTTTCGAGGCTCGGGGCTTCCGTCCCAGCATACCTGAGAAGCAGCGCGTATCTCGGCGTTAATTAGAAGGCCGAGGCGAAAAACAGACCCCGGGCTCCAATCACCGGTCGACATCAAACGATGGCTAGACCTGCCGTGGCTGTTAATAGAGCGCGCGCGCCTTATTTGAAGCCTGTGCAGTTTTCGCGACGCCGTTCATTTTTGGAACGACGGGCAGCGCAATTTTTTTTGTAACTTGCACTTCTTTCGCCCCTCGCTTCTCTTGCCTTCCCCTGCTCTAGGTACCTAACCCCACTATATGCCCAGTCCTCCCTTCTCTTGCCTTCCCGTCCTCCACGTACCTAACCCCACTATATGCCCAGTCGTCGCTTCTCTTTATCTTTATCTGTCTGTATCTGTTTGTGCCGTCCTGAAGAAGGGGCCATGACCCGAAACGTCGGCTTCCTGTCTAAGTCTCGCTTGGCTAAGTTCTCTTTGTTACCTCAAGCCGCAGTCACCTGTTTCTTTTCTCTTTATTTTCTCTTTGCTTCTGTCTTTGCACAAAAAAAAATTGTTTCCTGCCATCTCCTGTGTTTCTTCGCCTTTCTTCTCAAACGCAAGATACAATAAATAATTTATTGACCTTAAATTAGGAACTAATGAAAGATTTTCATTATCAAAAAGTCTGACTGAACAAGAAAGTAAATAGTGAATATAAACTTCTCGATACCTCACCACACGCCAAGAAACCTCAGATTGCATATGATACAGCCAATAACAAGGAGCTTAAACATAATATCAAATCTCAATCAACATGTACGTAAACATCTGCGTTTACCCAGACATAGCGGAAACTGATGTAAATCGTATTCAGCCTCCAAGGTCATGGAGTGCGGATTGCCTTACGTACGTGTTAAGCGGGAGCTACCCACGCGGATACCACAGCCACGACCGGTTGTTCAGGAGTTCGAAAAACTTTTTTGTCTGGACGAATGTGCATCCTCTTTCACCGACCCTGGGCAGTAGAACCATAATGGATTTGTGGCATTGATATGCTGGCTTCGACAAACATAATATATCCTAAATATGCTGAACAGGTGAATTGTCCCCAAACTGTGGAATGGAAAGCAGATTTTATCCTTTCAGTGGATTTTTTTAAAAAAATGATTCCGTGTTCCCGAGAAAATGTGATGACGTGTTTTCTTACTTTCATGTTTTCTTTCGGCATTCTCCTCTCGAAGTCGTTGTGAGTTCTTGCTGTAGAATTACGCTATGTTTGAGAATCTGTCTGCCCTCCTGCCAGTCAAGAGGATGGGAATGTGGAATAGCAGGTGAACCAGAAGAGTCGGCAAAGGAAAATAGACGTAGACAACTGTTTCAGCTTTGTAACAGCCAGCTCTTTTTTTCCAGCACCACGTGCAGGCTAACTGCCAGACAAGAAAGGACACAGCCCAGGGTCGCCAGTTGCCACTTGACGTTTTGCCTTTCTCCTTTTCAGTCGCCTATCGAAGTTGTAAAGACAACTCAAAACATAACCACGTTCGTATCTCCTGTTCGTAATAAACTACGCAGGGTGAACAAGCCTTGCGACCGTTCTTATGACCGGAAGAGAACAGATTCGGACGTTCATGCAATCCAACACAGGAGCTGTCGCGGTGCTTGTCATAAAAGGCAGGAATTTAATAGGGATCCTCTGTATGCATACGTTGTGTACCGATGATTAGCTGATAACAGGTAAAGCAAAGAAACCTCTTTCTCCTTCCTTTCTTCTTTCTTTCTTCCTTCCTTCATTCACTTATTCATTCCGTCCCAGCCCCAGCTAGCCAGGTATTTTTCAGTATCCACGTTTTCTAGCTTCACACACGCTTATAAAGTTGTTTAACTTTATAGGCAAATCCCCGTTTGACATGCGGGTTTAACCCTTTCTGAAAGCAGTCGTTAAGAATTAATCGAACCGCGTGCATTAAACAGTTAAGTCTCGTTCCGATGTAGAATTTCTCTCCAAATAGCTTTTCTCCAAGATTTTAGTGCAAACATGCGTCAGTAACGAATATTCAATCCAAGTTTTAAATAGAAATCATGTTTTTTACAAACCGATGGACTAGTTTTTTTGTTTGTTTTTTTGTTTGTTTGGTTATTGCTTTCGTCCGACTTAGTCGAGCCGTGTGAACCACGCATTAACTGCTTAAAGCAAATAAAGGAAACTGAATGAAAATAATACACGGCCCTTATCATGATCGTAATATTGTGAACTCTGCCAAACAGAAAATTAATGTCTGCCTGAGCACAGTGCTTTTCATCCACGCTGTGTATCACGTGCAAGGTCAAGCGCTTCAAGGTCAGGTGTCTGGCAGCAAAGAGTCCTAAGCATGTGTCTGGCGGTAGTTAATAGGCTATCTAAAGTGTAGAATGCATCCATCACTGTTAGTTTTCCATAGCGCATCCATCACCATTAGTTTTCTACGGCGTATCCATCACTATTATTTTTCTACAGCGCGTGCATCACCATTAGCTTTCTCTCGTCCATGCCGTCTTGGCTACTGTTGATAGCGGCGAGTAGTACAGGTATTTTGCTGATGAAGTTAAGATATAAAAATCAGAACTTTTGTAATATCTTAACTTCAACTGCTGTAGAATTTACTATGAGCGCTTTCATTTCTTGGTCGCTTACCGCTCTTGTTTGTGAGTGAGATACTAAAATAATAATAAATCCTTTTTTTAAACTCTGCTCCAACGGCCTATTGTATGCATTTAAGTTACATTATTTGCACACGGCCCTCAAGCCCACATCCCGCGCACCCACCACTCCTTCCGGTAATTAATCGACTGGCCCAATGGTTGTTTCTACTTCAGCTTGCATCTTCTTTCGTCTAGCAGCTTCTCTTTGTGTTTATGTTGGTGTTTGTGTTCAAACCCCTGTTCGTGTTTATGTTTATGTTCGTGTTCGTGTTCATATTCATATTCATATTCATATTCATATTCATATTCATATTCACATTCACATTCACATTCACATTCATATTCATATTCACATTCCCTAGCTTTGCTGTTGTTCCACTGTGAGTTATTCATCTTGAAACACCGCTGTGAGAAATGTTTGCAGGAACGAGTTGACTGCATACAGCCAACATAACATCGTGTCATGTGAGATTCCAGAGATGTATACCATCCCCAGGACATGAGCGCTAAAATTTACGTGTTTTTGATACCTATTTCATGTGATCCGGCAACCGGGTGTCGGTGTTTAATCCACTGGTGTGCATGTGTCTGCCATGAAGATATCGACGGGTTTTCTTTGCAATGAACACTTGCTGAACCGATCATATTGAACATAGAAATAGGTTCTGAGTTTTGTTTTTTTGTTTGTTTGTTTGTTTTGTTTTGTTTTGTTTTGTTTTTGTCACCAGCTCCCATAGGCATTGCCCCAGATGCTGGCAAAGCCTACGGTTGGGTCATAAATAGGGCTTTGGTGAGAACAGGCCAGGAAGCGGATGAGGTGAATGGGGGAAGCTCTGATGTCATATGCAGAAGATATGAAAGTATTCTTAGTATGATGTCACGAGCACGCCATGCATGCCGTGTACGTGAACTGTCGTACGTAACCTATGTTGGCAGGTTCGCGAACGCTGAAAAGATTTGCAAACAATTCCGGTTTCTACCTCTGCCGATAAGCACTGCCACAGCTTCTGCTTTGGGTTCCATGAGCGTTCGTGGGGATCAGATATAAAGCAGTGGCAAAGCCCATCGCCCTGTGGGTTTTACGTGCACCTTTACGAATGGACGAGCGATAAGAACGGCCATGCCACCCCACCATGGTCCGTGGCGTGTAATGAAGCATGTAAGTAGAAGCGCGTTGTCTGCTCGAAACGGTAAAGGTAGACTGTGAGGTCAAAGACACTATATGCAAATATGCATTCTCTGACGTCACTGCCCAGATGTACCCGCCAGTCAAATGAAAGCAGCTCAAGTAGAGTATGGATCTTACTACTGTTCATGTTCGTGAGATTTTTCTCTTACCGGCTGTTGCAAATTAAAAAGGTGAGATCAGAGTCGAATTAATTAAAACCTTCCTATTCATCCTCAGCGATAATTTCTGAGTTTGGTTTATTTGTTTCAAAAATATTCATGAAAGTGATGAGAGGCATTTCCAGGCTATAAATCATCCTCTTTTAATACGTTGGGCTGCACAATAAAAAAAATTCTTGTGTCTGGTTTATTTATTTGCCAGTTAATGAGTTACTTAATTCTAAAGGAGCATGAACCGGCAGATTGTTAAACGCATGGCTGGATATAACAGCAATGTGCATTTTTTCTGATTGTTTAAATAGTGAGGCTGTGCTTGTTTGTCCAGCAGCCGACATAAGCAAACAAGAGTCACGTGGTCAGTTCGACCTCACGCCCCTTGTCCGAGAGTCATTTGCTGGTGAGCTATGACGTCTGCGCCATCAGCGGGGTCCGCCAATGAGTGCAGTACTCCCTGCCTCGGGTACAAAAGACTCGGGTCGGGTGTTCTGCCAGTGCTGTCAGCTGGCTTGCATTAGGATGGGAATGAGTTCATATCCTTTTTTATAAGTTGCACGTGCGTTTCACATTTTGTTTCAAGGCATGAGTCCAAACACAATTTTTGTTGCTCGTCTTTTTTTATGGAAAAGAACCTCGCACACCAAGAGAAGCAATGCAAGAGAAGGACATGAATTCCTCAGATTATCGCAGTTGTTCATAAAGACTCATACATCAAGTGCTAGTATTTGAAATGCGTTGTCATTTTACTTTTTTCTCTCTTTTTTGGGGGGTGGTGGTGGTGGGGGGGGGGGGGAAATTGCCGTTGCCCTTGTCACTGAAGACCTCGATCCAACTCCTGCCTCGAAAAAACGATCTATCACGCATTCAGTTCTGCAGTATAAACGTGATAGTAAGCTGACCAGTCTGATTAGCTTTCGCACAGAGATGTAGGCCGGATAAGTCAGCTGGCGAGACCCAAGAACACATCGTCAGTATGTTCATAGGCAACTGTGCGTATGAATCGCCTGACTGCTCCATGTAACGTACTGATTTCGTGACGAACAGAGATGGAGGAGAGGAGATTCCAGCTGTATGTCAGGTGTAAACGACAAACGCTGTTTGAGTCCCAAACAGAAAGAAAGAAAGAAAGAAAGAAAGAAAGAAAGAAAGAAAGAAAGAAAGAAAGAAAGAAAGAAAGAAAGAAAGAAAGAAAGAAAGAAAGAAAGACCTTTGTACACATCGTCAGTATGTTCATAGGCAACTGATTTTGTGACGAACAGAGATGGGGAGAGGAGATTCCAGCTGTATGTCAGGTGTAAACGACAAACGCTGTTTGAGTCCCAAACAGAAACAGAGAAGAAAGAAAGAAAGACAGGCCTTTGTACACATCGTCAGTATGTTCATAGGCAACTGATTTTGTGACGAACAGAGATGGGGGAAAGGAGATTTCAGTTGTATGTCAGTGTAAACGACAAACAGAAACAGAGCAGAAAGAAAGACAGGAAGGCAGACAGAGAGAAAGAAAAGAGCAAATGAGGTAACGAAGGAAAAGAAATGAAAGAAAAATACAGAATGAAAGAAAAACAGAAGACTGGGTAGAGGAAAAAAGGGGCTGGAATGTTTCCAGCCTTACTCCCAGCCTCTGTGTTCCCTGGCCATCTATCACTGTCTATTGTACCAAGTGGATGGCTTTCAGTTAGAGCTGATAAACACGAAGCAGCCTTTTTCTCGGAGTCAAAATTTCAGCACCCTTTTATCTCTGCCCAGTGTCGTCTGTGAATCGCAAACGGCGTCTGTTGTTTACGGAAAGGGAAAGCGAAGTTCAAAAGCTACAGAGGAAAACCAAGTGAAACATACAGAGTTCCCTCTTAAGCCCCTCGATTAGTTCCTCGTGAGCTTTTTATTCCATTATGAGTTTTGCCAACCTGAGTAACGAATTAAATCTTTGAACATTTCCAAGCCTCAGATATCGCAAATACAACCAAAAGGCCGAACTGTCCAGAAACGGGAATATCTTTTTCTGTTTTTTTTTTTAAGATTCTCCGACACATAATACAAACCACAGATAACAGCCACATCTATTGCTGTGTCTTATTAACTGATCGTAGCTGTGACCATGTTTTCACGAAAATTGTTCATAAGATTTTTTTAACCCGACCCTATAATCTATAAAGAAGGGACTTTTTTTTCATCTGCTGTTCTGATGGGGAAAATATCGCAACCGGTGGATGACGTCCGATCAGGATCGGCAGATGGGGAACCCACAGCTATTCCTTTCGCTGACGTCAGGACTCTTCTCCCAAATCTCACGGTTATCTCGTTCCGAGAACGCCAACTACAGGATGCGAACACGCATATTTAAATACTAAATATGCTCACCAAAGGTTAATAAATAGTGAGAAGTTTAATAGTAAGTGTGATAAATACGTGTATTTGTTATTTTAGAAGAACTGTGCAGCATGTTTTTATGTGGCGGCTCTGTGTCGCAGAGACGTGGCAGGCAGTTACAGCGTAGGTGCAAATCCCTGCGCGCAGCTGCTTCCAGTTACGAACAAGAGACTGACGTGCGTCATCGTGACCCTTCAGGGACAGTGCTGCTGCCCACATCGCTGACCTGGAAGGCTATGGCAGCTACCGCCATGACTGTGTGTGTGAGAGAGAGAGGAGAAGGGTGTGCGTGCATGCGTGCGTGCGTGTGTATCCTCTCTCTCTGGCCAAAAAATTCTCCATAGTCAGGTGTACGCGAGCTTCCTCTTGGCGTACCACAAATTTTCGTGCAGTGGCTGCTCCAGATTGCGCCCACCTATTCACATCGTTGTCGGGAGAGCATGGTGAGAGAAGCACGAACATAGATATTATAAAATCGATTTTTTTTGCTTGAAAAATCACTTTCATTTCAAAACGCAAACATTAATGAGTTAAATCCTGGCTATTTCTGGGCATTTAATCTCGTCGACATTGACAGGACTGGATGACTGCATTGAGGACTAATTACCAGACATTTCTGCTAAGGGGGTCTAGACAGTTATAATCATTTATAGCCGTCGATATAATAATGCATAGCCTCGTTGTCGATGTAATAATGCATAGCCTCGTTGTCGATATAATTATGCATATCCTCGTTGGCGATATAATAATGCTTAACCTCGTTGTCGATATAATAATGCTTAACCTCGTTGTCGATATAATAATGCATAACCTCGTTGGCGATAGAATTATGCATAACCTCGTTGGCGATATAATTATGCATAACCTCGTTGTCGATATAATAATGCATAACCTCGTTGTCGATATAATAATGCATAACCTCGTTGGCGATATAATTATGCATAACCTCGTTGGCGATATAATTATGCATAACCTCGTAGTCGATATAATTATGCATAGCCTCGTTGTCGACGTAACTCTAAAGAGTTTCATAATCTGCATCGCATTTCTTGAGCGGTTGACATCGGGTTGACGGAAATTAAGGTATTACAAGGGAATACATTACGTGACAGCAAAACATTCAAGAGCACAGCAAACCTTCCGGGGGCTATGTGGAATACTTCGCAGCACCGAGTGGACAGCGACAGCAGTAACGCGTGGTTATTGGCGGTATAGAGAGTATAGTGTCCACCACACGGACATTATCTGTGTCCAGGGTTAGTCGTCAGAGGTTTCCTCGGATACCCCCGTTTATTCCCCCCCCCCCACCGCCCTTCTCTTCTCCTTCCGAAACTCTCTCCCCACTTTCCCTCGTCAGACGTTGCTACTGATCTGACGTCAAACAATAAACAACCACACAGCCAGCAGCCCTGTAGCGCCTAACCGTCTAAGAGGTGGCATGCAGCCCATTTTTGGCTTATGAAACTAATGCTTTTATGAAACTTGAGGCTGCTAACAAACTGTGAGATGCAGTGCGTCAGACCTGCTCGTTAATTACATTTTCCCGTGTTTATCATTTTCAGTCTTGAAACCATGTTTGCTGTCGGGATGACGCGATTCCCTCTTCCACAATCAATTGCTTATATTTCCCTGTCAAGCTTGCAAGGCTGCAGTTTAACACTATATATGTAATATCTAGAACAAAATTCCTAATCACAGAGATGCAGCAGACCAGTCAGCCATCTCGAAACACTGTCCTCTTCAGACAGGTTCGCCCTCCTGGACATTACTTGCCCACCCAAGATGCAAGATTTTCCATGACGTCATCTGCGCATGTGCAGAGCGGTAGTGTGGGTGACCCGTTGTGGAAGCAGACGAGCGTTTTACTCCGTGTCACGTGATAGCTTGATAGCATGTGCATGTGCTCATTCCCAAACCTCGTTCATCCATGCAGATGATTTTCGGTACGTGCCACACGCTGGATTCAAACTCGCCCACACACCCACATCTTTCCTGTTGCAAAGCTAACCACTGCCTATTTGAGTGAACTTTTACAAGATTGGAGTGATTTTTTTTTACCCACTGAATAAAATGTAATGAAATTATATCTATACATATGCATACAAAAGTATAAGAAACAACATATAGCAGTTTTTAGTTTCATGGTAGTGCTCCTTTCACCTGAACCTGTAGAAACGTCGCCCAGCCCTCAGAGTAAAACCCTGTAAGGTAGATGTTATCGAACCTGGGTGGTCCTTCTGTTTGTTCGATTTCGGCACGACTGATTATTTAAATCAGTTTTGGAAGTGGTGCTCATCCATGCTAACCTGTGGAGAATAAGGTCTTCGCCTGACCTACTGCTGAAAGGATGGCATTGGGATAAGTGTCCTGACGCCATTTTTCCTGGACTAGGCATCATCGCCGTGGCGCTGTTCTCGGAAGACCACCTGGCTAGGGTTCATTCCCGGTGATTAGCTCGTTAGCACGCTGAACACCGCTCACCCCTCCCGGCGCTGATGACGGCTCTTGTCCGCCCGGTGGTGTCTGACGCGAGAAACCAGAGTGCTACTGTTTTCGCCTGCTATGTGCTGACGTGGCGACTGGGGGCAAAGAAAATTCTCACCTCCCGCCGCGCCTTCTTCCTTCACAAACCCCTCACCCTCCCCGCCCACCCCATTCACTGCGGTAGACGAAGGTCCAGACTCTTGGAATCTCTTCCTGTTGCGTCCTTTTCGCTAGTTCTGTGCCAGAACACATAAAGCACGTCGTTTCGGAACTACCATTTTGGCAAGGAACGATGGGAAATGCGACGTGATGACGTCAAATTCGCCCCATGCGCCGTGTGCGGTGTCTGTCTGGATCAAGACGCGGTTCTACAAAATGTAGGTCGGGGTGAAGGCGCGCCCGACGGGACGAAACATGTTCTTCCGGTGTTCATAAACAGTTTACTCGGGAAAGAAATTAACTCATTCGCCTAACGAGGAGATGGGGGTGAGGGTGGGGGAGCGATGTCCTTGGTGTTCCACCGGTCTGTACGTCACTTATAGCTGTCTGGGTCACTGTTTACACCGATGTTTCTAGAGACAGAACAAAGCAGTCCATAAAATTGAGACTTGAACTTTTACAAAAATCTGACCCCCACCAACCCCCATCCCCCTACGCGGATCTCTCGCCTGCCCACCTCACTTTAAAAAAAACACTCCCCCACCCCCCACCCCAAGTCTTCCTTTATTTCTGTTTTGCTTTTCGTTTTTGTTTCTGCTATTTTCATTCGAAATGAAGTTTTTGTTTTGTTTCCATCCAATAATCGAAAAGTTTATATCTCCATACCTCACACGTGATCTTGCTGAGTTATGCAGCAAACCATCTACCGTTACAGTGTTTGACACCTAACTCAAGAGAGGTCACAAATCGAAGTTCACGACCCTTCAGCTAAGTACGAAAGCTGATGTCGTACATCTCCTTCAGATATACGATTAATGCCATAAACCTTTTTTGATTTCATCACTGGGTTTCAGATTTAACTGAAAGAAAGGCATCTAAACAGAAAGATGGGCTGACTATCAGGAAGACAAAAATAAACCCCAAGGCACAACAGACAATCAGACAGGCAAGCAGTTAGACACATGCACGCAGACACAGAGACAGAGCGAGGGGAAGGAGAAAAATAAAGATAGATAGCAATATGTCTCCTTCAAGACCCTCTGAAAAGAAAAGCTAATTCGAATGGATATTGCTGGAATCAGTTCTCAGGTGCTATGACAACCAACGCTTCCTCAAGGCAGTCTCATCCTTTGGCAAATCGCGCCCGGCCAGGGACAGATTTAGACATCAGCCTCCACGACGATTTACAAGAGGCAAGAATGCAAGAAGAACCACGCCTGTTACTAATGAGGGCACGCACGCACGCACACGGATGTGTTGTATATAAATTCCATGCTAATAGTGTTTCAATTCTCACGGATGTCTTCAGTTTTTTGTGGTCTAAGTTCCCCCGCTGTTCGTGATTTCTCAGGCCGCGTTTCTGAAAACAATTTTTGTTTGAGAAGTTTGGTTCTGTAACGTTCTTAAGCGCTAAAACGAATTACGTCTTAAGTGCGAAGATAGATATATTAAGGAGCCACATGCGTCCAAGGGAAGGTGGTAGGGTTGTGCAGAGATGCAAAAAGGTCTGTTTGGGCGTGGAAAGCTGGAGTCTGTAGGATCTAGAATGATTGTTGTTTGATACTGAACCCGGGGTGTTTATTCATTCCCTGAACACCGTTCACAAAGTGAACAGTGGACACGTGCAGTTGCAATATAACATCTAGAGTGTGACTAGGACTAGAAAGTTGTCTGCAGCCTAGAGGTACAGACTACCTCAAACTGAGGTGAGACAAGGGCGCATTGACCCATCAGAAAAAATGCCAGCTGGACAGTAGCTGATTGTACACCATTTCTATTTTTTTAAGTCTAATTTTTTTTAAATCTGGGCATGATGGATCTCAGGCAAAGTGGAGACGCCACAACACCAATTCCACACGATTTACATTGAAAAGCATGATCAATATGGAGGCGGTGCTACCAGCATTAATGTGCCGTTAGGTGGAGCCACATCTGCGACCTTGACTTACTCGGAAGACTTTATGACGGCAATCTAGAGATCTCGAAACACGTAGAATTACACAAACTTAAATTATAAGACTCCAAGAAGAGTATTCACTAATAACATTTATTTTACGCTTTTTGTCAGACGGCTCTGAGGAAACAGAAACAGCTGACGTAGGCTGTTCGAGTTGATGGATACTTCCAGCCTTAATTACTAGTCAGGGTCGTGTCGTGCTTGCGGAATGTCCGGATGGAAATTCAGCTTAGGGGACTTCTAATGTGTCGTGTGTGCAGCATGGAGGCCTTCAGTGAAAGCCAGGGCGAAGGAGCCAACGTGGAGCCGGTGTCTTTAGTTCCAGACCTGCCGACGAGAAGGTGGCTGTTTGCGTGATGTACTAGGCCCAAAATAACGCCAGCACAATGGCACAAGTACGCATTCTGCTTTGTCTTGGCTCAGCGCCGACTTTTGTTCGGCAACCCAATTGTTCTAGCCTCTGTGGAGCTGGTTTCCAAGCAACGGGCAAGAGACACAAATTTGGGAATGATCGGAAGTGGGAGAATTTCGCAAAATGTTTCGAGCACAGCGCGAAGCACAGGCGCTGTCTTTTCTGTCTAGACCTGAAAAAGCTTCACAGCCTGGTCTGTAGAGTTGAAGGGAGACACAGTTTCTGGGGCGATGTGGGGGCGGGATGAAAGTCCCAGTGACAATCGTGTCTTGTAGAAGTCTACCCTATGTCCACTGGCCATTGTCGACAGCGTGCGTTGAGGCAAACAGGCAAAGCTCACTTTGCGTTGTTAATGCCGAAAGTTTGTATTTCCGACATGCATCACGCGCAAGTTGGTGGGTTGGACGTACTGTCTGTTGTGGCGGAAAGCCGGACAGGTGTGTGAAGCAGGACGCGAGTGATTACACGTTTAACTCGTTTTAACCCTCTGCAGCTGGCACTTTGTTATAAATAGCTTCTCCTGTCAGACCTATCTTCGCTCATGCTCGATGTACATGTTCTTATCCGTTTTAGTTAATAATCCATCCTTCCTTTCTTCCTCCTTTCCTTCGTTCTTCTGTGCTTTTTTTCTTTCTTCTTTCCTAATGTAAGTTCTCTTTCGTCATTTCTTATCCTTTGTGTGTGAGTGTGTGTATATTTGTGCGTGCGTGAGTGCCTGCGTGTGGGTGTATGCGTGCGCTCTTTATTTGTCTGATGATACTCTAGGGCTCTTTGATCAGCCTGTCTCACACACTAACATACCGTCTCACTCAAATATCTGCACACTGGTTGGCTGGCTGGTTGGTTCGTTGACTGGTTATTTTAGACAGTACTTCCACCTTGTGGACATTTTTCGCAACGTGGGAAGAGACACGGAATTCCGTTACTAAGCTCTCTCCACGCTCACCCACTCACTAGTACTTATTCAACCACCACTGCCACCAGGTAGGTAAGAAAAAGGATAGCATGCTGAATAGTCGATATACCCTGCACGCGGCCTGCACCTACCACGTACCCTGCGGCCAGTCCTGTATTATACTGTTAATACAGAAAATAAATACAGCCAGCGATGACCTTTCAATTCGGCCAGACGAACTTAGCCTGATGACTATGTAAGTACCAGGGAGACAAACCTTGTGAATCTGGGGCTTTAGTTCTTTTCTCCCCAAGTTCCTGCAAAGGCTCGAATCGAAGAGGGTTTTCCTCTACCAGACGTCTGTTATTTGCTTCTAGTATTCGGCGCGATGGCAGGGCAGTAAGATGACTGCGCTGTGCTAGGGAATGTTCTGAAGTACGTGTATGTGTGCGCTCACACGAGCTGTGTGTGCTAGAGTGCGTGCTGGAGTCCTCTGCTCAGGGAATTCCTTCTATTCCTAACTCGTCGTCTCCCGTGCTCACTCTCAAGCGACTGAGACAGTGCGCAGGCAAGACGATAAACGCTGAATTACTTATGATACATCAACGATATGATATGTGGTATATCGATGATATGCTATGTGGTATATTGATGATATGATGTGATATATCAACGATATGATATGTGGTATATCAACGATATGATATGTGGTATATCGATGATATGATATATATATATATATCGATGATATGATGTGATATATCGATGATATGATTTGTGGTATATCAACGATATGATGTGGTATATCAACGATATATGTGGTATATCGATGATATGATATGTGGTATATCAACGATATGATATGTGATATATCAACGATATGATATGTGGTATATCAACGATATGATATGTGGTATATTGATGATATGATATATATATATATATCGATGATATGATGTGATATATCGATGATATGATATGTGGTATATCAACGATATGATATGTGATATATCAACGATATGATATGTGGTATATCAACGATATGATATGTGGTATATTGATGATATGATATATATATATCGATGATATGATGTGATATATCGATGATATAATTTGTGGTATATCAACGATATGATATGTGGTATATCAACGATATGATATGTGGTATATCGATGATATGCTATGTGGTATATTGATGATATGATATATATCGATGATATGATGTGATATACCGATGATATATGTGGCATGATATATCAATGCATCCATTCGACTCGAGACCCCATCCGCCTACAATCTCCAAATAGAATCACACAACTCAGTAATAAAATGAAAGATAACTATCATGTATATGCGAATGAGTTCTGATAGCCTATATCAAAGGAGATACACCTGGCTTTTTTTACACGTCATTTTAAGCTAGGTCTACACATCAGCTATCATCGTCTCCTCTCATTATCTGCTGTGTACAAACAACAATAATAAGGCGCATACCTTGCCCAAGAGCCACTGTGTACAAAAAGTGATTACTTGCAGAAACCTCACATACGACCTGACACTGGCGTTAGTTTCCACAACTGTCTGTTCCAAGGAAGGGGGTCACTCGGTTCTCCTTAAAGGATGACTCAATAGGACGCTTCTCCACCGCGTCTTCTGTGATAACAGCAGACTTTTCCATTGTCGAATACTTCACGCGTGTCCTTCCTGAAGTCGAAGCACAGCTTGCCCGAGGACTATAGGAGCTCACGTGTTGATGTATCTCACCTAACACACGGTGGGACACTCCAGGTCAACCCTTGACCTCTGAACTCATGCACAAATGTGTTCTGCGACCTCGAGGTACTGCACTGGATCGGACCTCTGGTTCTTATCCCAGACCGCTGTCTTCCTTCCCCTCCATCTCAATTATCTCCTTCACAATCCGCGATTCCTCGACGCCTTTTTAGGGCAGATACCTTCCACTGCAGAGTGTACCGTTGGTGTGCAGACTAGCACAAGCATACAGCCAGACCCCTAAAGGTAGCGGTGCGTACCGGAATATAGGTACAACCCGGTACTGTCTTGAAACAGTACGGTATACCGGTATAGGTCTTCGTACCGGAATATACACGGCAAGGGACATAATCAGGTTAATAATAATAAATCCCAATCAAAGAAAAAACACGCAACTGATAAGCCACACAATAATCCAATGTCACCAGCAGCGATATGGAGGGAATAGGTATTTTCACTTTCCATACTGGTGCCAATAAACTTTCAATGTTGAAGGCCAATACATGGCCAGTATTGGTCTGATATTTTATGCTGGTTGGGTTAATAGGTCTTTGCGTACTTATATATTTCAAATAGTTTAAACAGATCCTTCTGTTGTACATTTCTAATAAAACGCATTTGCCATTCTTTCTAAGATGGCAATAGTCAGAAATAGTTTTTCCAGCAGCAATGTGCACGTGCCGCAAGTTCGTGACATCTTCTATAGTAACCAACTCTTCATATAGTAAAGTCGTGACACAACAAGAGTTTCGTAAGCCTCACCATTGTGATTGTTTGTAGTAACAGCAGCAAAATGTCACGGGTCAGGCAGATGGTTTGCAACGCCTCTTATTCTCTCCCTCGCTAATGATCACTCCCTTTCTCGTATGCTCAGAAGGTTGAAGTATTTAAAACCATATGACAAGTGTCGTGACAGTTGGTAAAAAAAACCATTAAGTGCCAGCTTATTTAAAATACGCAGTAGATTTACCCTGCTACACTTTTTGAAGTATCAGTTCAAGGTGAATATTGTTACGTCATCTCAGTCCCGTGACCTAGAAGGTTGTAGAGGGTACAAAGACATCACAACTGACTCAACTTCTACCCAAGTTTCCATGTTCTTATTGGAAATAACTCTGAAATCGAGACGTGCATCAGAAGCTAGCTAATGTTGCACATATTAAGCTGAAGCTGCTGTAGAAAGCTTCAGATCTACTACATATCGAATACCACTGTTTTTAATAAAAACAGAATTTACTCTAACTTTAGTCTATGAATAATAATTGTCAATATAAATTTTACGCACCACTCTGGTTAAACATGCTGCTGCAATCTTAAACTTAGTGGGGTGTCTCTAAATAAACTACATAATAATTATTGAATCTGTTGTAAAAAAAACGTGTTACCTTTTGCTAATGGTTCCCATAACTTTCCTTACTATGAAAAGAAAGCTTACAAAGATGACAGCTCTTAGATACAATCAGTAGCAGACGTCAACGGGCGAAGGTGAATTGCACCCAATTACTGAAGTGGAAGCCGGTCACATGATCAGCTAGATCAAGCTGCAGTCTCATAGAATCTTCAATAAAGACAGCAATATAACTGTGAGAACTTCAGTTTTCTTCACTTAGAGCAAAGATATGTGCTTGTAAATCTGTGAATCTGAGAGAACAGCTATATCTTTAGCATTTGAGGATTTCAATGGGGCCATAATTTGGTGTTTCTGCATGTCAGATGAAATAGAATATGTGTTTAGCCTCTTGCCATAGATTCATTCTGCATCATAAAGGCTTTGCAGCTTCAAGATGGTAGTTATTTTTAGAACTTTATAAATCTTTGAAGACAGAAGATTCATCTTCAGTATCAAATCATCCGCCACTAGATCACTGGTTAATAAGCTTGCTGAACAAAAGTTTCCAATTTAGAAGCCTCAGATAGTGTAGACAGTTCCAGAAGGTTGGAACTTCCGTTTCAGCCCGGTAGCTCCTTAAATTCTTTAGGAACAAGAGTAAGCGTACGTATAATATGTGAATTCACATGCGTGTGTAGTTTGACTAAGACTAGGGAAGCGAGAACCAACATAAAACGAATTAATGAAGCATTTTAAGATTCATCATCATATAATGGTAATCAAGCACAGTTTACCTAACTTAAAACGATACATGAATTCAGCTGAAATATTACACTGGCCAACTATCATCTGGAAAATAATTCGAACGATTTTATTGAATTCAATTTATTTTTTAGTATTTTATGTAATTTTTCTTCATTTCTATTCCGTTCCACCAGGTGCGACTAAGTGCAAATGAACTCCGGCGTGTTGTGGCTGGCCAGTGTAAAAAGATTTTTTTTTCGCTTCTTTCTTTTCCTATTTTGTCCTTTTGGCTTTAATAGTGTGTGTGTGTGTGTGTGTGTGTGTGTGTGTAAGAGAGTTAGGACTTGGGCACACTGCTGTGTGTTATGCATGACTGGCCTATTTAAAGAGTATTGTGTTTTTTGTACAGTTTAACTGTAGTATTGTTTAATAATCAAAGACACTGGAAAGTTAGTTTTATTATACAGCAAAAAGGTACAGCATACAGCAAACGTTAAGTCTTGCAAGGCAATTGACACCTGGTGTTTCGAAAGGTGTGTCAATAGGTGTTAGGAAGGAGACAATGTCCTTTTAGACAGTTCATTTGGGATTATGAGAACAAATATGGGGAGTGGAGGTAGTTGGGGGTGATATTTCAGTGTTGTAAATGGCGATTTGTAAGAGAAAGTTCCTATTAATTATTATCTCGTCCATTAGCAGACTTATTTCTGTTTAAATATTCATTAGCAATGTTTACAAAACATTTGTTTGTTATAAGATATGCAGAGCAGCCAGTGACACACGCACCGATGACGTCACAGAAGATCCAAGTCAGATGGAGCGTGACCAGCAGGGGTTACCGGAGTGCAGTACTAAGAAGCCGAGTAGGTGAACGTAACTCACAACTCCACCTCAACCACACGCTAAAAACACTGCACGAAAATGGCCGTTTACACGACGACAAAACGAGGGTATATCTCGCGTACATCTTGATTTTCGGAATATGACAAAGATCTACACACATATCCACATTGTGTAAACGGACATTTTTACACTAACTTATTTGGTTTCTTTTGTAGACCCTTGCTTCCTGGAGGTGCATTATATAACATCCATATAACCGAATAATTTAATAATTCTGCGGTAGACGAAAATCATTATTTAAATGTCTTGTCATCGAAGTGTCTCAAATAGAGCTGTTTGGAGAAGATATTTGAGCATTCCTTTCATTAATTTTTATTTTGCGGCAAACTAAAAACATCTACGTGCGGGGTTTGATTGGCATGCTGTGAAGCTCTCAACAGACACAGGCGAACGCATACGGACCGGCGATCATACCCGGCATGCCAATCACGTGGCAAATCCTGCTTAAACAACTATATCGTGAAACTCCATTGGAAAACACATACCTGCGACCATCCATACACATGTGACACATGTGGTAAAACATTCATGCACAAAGGTCACCTTACATCGCTTACAAGAACACAAACTGGCGACCGTCTCACCATCTATGTCACAGACAACCAAACACAGAAACTGCTTCCCTCAACAGACACACGAGAACATACTGTGATAACCAGCACTACGTATGTGTCACGTGTCAGATCTTATACTTACACCGCGGGCAACTCACGGCTCACCACAATACTCGTTCGAAGCATCCTTTGTACTAATAATCGACGTGGCGTAATTTTTAAAGGCAGAAGAATACTCACCTGATACCTTACAACAGACCCAACGCATCTGGAGCTCTCAGGCTCGGGAATACGAACGTTGGTAGGAGTGTAGGTAAAATCTGTCTCGCGTGCACCCATCTCTCACACTAGCAATCGCCCGCCGACATTAAACCGAGAAAAGACAGTGAGAGCAGAAAGCGGGAGAGATTATTAACGACGAATTCAAAATGTCGTCCTTCTATTTTCAGCTCAAGGAGCCCTCATCAAAATACATGATGTAAACATGTTTTTAAAAGTATAAACCACTTCTAATCAGGTTCTGACACTTACTTTCGTCGAACAGCAGTGAAAGTTTGAGCGCATGCAAGCCCTGTCACTCAATAGTTTATGTGGTTCTTGTACACACTGCACACAGAGAACAGTGCGCTGATGAAGATCTTGTACAAGACGTAGGTTACTTTTCCGAGAAGAACTTCAAACAACGGACAGAAGTGAAAAGGTTAACTAGTCCGAGAAAAGGTTAACTAGTCCGAGAACCGTAACCAGCGCTTTTTTCTTCGATCCTGGTTGACTCCAGCGGGTGCACTTCAGGCGCGGGTGTGTCTGAGTCGTTATTTTACATGGAGTTCACATCTCCTTGGTTGATAGTGGAGGACTGGTTTTTAGCTATACATTGACCAGCACTACTGGTTTTGGTAGGATCGAAACACACAGCTGATGGGTAAATCTTTAAAGGGATTGGTTAACCACTTGTACTTTTAACAGAACAAAATTATTAAAAATAACGAAAAGTGATTGAGAAAGTTTTGCATCTACTCATAGTTTGTATAGACGGAATTAAATAAACCTTGCTTTAACGGGACCTTGCATGATGTCTTTAGTCAGAACAGCCCTTATTAAAAGTGCGCAGACAGTCAAAGTCGTTGTGTCGGAAGAATTCCAAGTCTGTAGCTCACTCTGGGGCATAGCGGGGATCTCACCCGACTGAGGTGTTAACCTGAGATGGAGTCCCCAACACTCAACGGGAAACGTAAATCTTGGGAAGACAAGGAAGGAATGGCGCTGGAAGAGAGGGAGAAGCCACCGTGAAGCCAGAAACAGACTTCCGGTCCATGAACTGGTCGTAAATGACTGGAGCTGTGCAGGAAGTGAGTTCAAAAGTCAGGAATAAAAAATCAGTTCTTTGCTGTCCATGTTCACTTGTCACAACAGTTGGTACCAAAGAGGGGCTTCTCTCTGTTGTCGATATTTACTTGCCAGAAGGTCTTCTTGGCCGCTTTGACAACAGCAGACTTTCACATTGTCAAACCATTCTCCGTGTTCTGCCAAAGCAGGAACACAGCGCTTATTGAGGATTGTAGGCTCTGTTGCTGAAACTACCCAGACACCTCGCTCTGCGGCACCTCTGATCGGCCATCGACCTCTGAACTCGTTCCACACGAATTCACTCACATATGGCCGCTCAAGGCCAGATCTCTGCTGTTCAGAAAGTTGTCGTCCTTCATTCCTTCCCTCACCTCCTTCACCTTCTGCAGTTCCTTCTTCGCCTCAGTAGGATGACTCAGCACAATTTTCTCAACGAAATAGCAGTAACAGACGACGAAGCAGACGACGCCTTCCATTCCCCAAACCCGCCCTTTTATCAAAAGCTCTTTCCCACAAATAATACTGCATTCACACTCACGTGTCCATCAAATACATCACCAACCAACCCGGACAGAAACGGCTGTAGTCACGCTTCCTTCCAGGTTAGTACAGAAATTGCTAGACAAATTATACTGGGGGTTCTTTTATTCTCTTGAGTGCACATTCAGAACCCGAACGTACGCTTTTTCAAAGTCTTTGTCCTCGTTTTTGCCACGAAGTTATCAAACCTCTTTAAAACCTGTCAGTAAATTATGGTAATCCAGCACGGCAGACCAACAAAAGCAGTGCTTAGGCACTGTGCGACACATCAAGCATCTGCGGAGGACACGCAACAGCCCTTGACTCGTTGGTAGAAACTGATTATCAATCGATTGGCTCGTGCATTTGGATTTGACTCGGCACCTCCTTCTTCCCGGTAATCACGTGATTACGTGTCCTGTCCAGAGTCCTCCACAGCTGTGGCTGGCTTATTCACCTGCTGACTCTACGCCAGAACGAGGACCCTGATCCCTGCTCAGGAGACAGCAAGTCTCGTGAGATCTCGCAGTAGGTCAAGCAGCTACGGAACACAGCCACTCAACGGCCCTTGGCTCATTCATATAAACTGATTATCAGTCTATCAGTTTAATTTTGATTTGACTCAGCGCCGCCTCCCGTCCGGTAATCACGTGTCCTGTACAGCGTCTGCCATATGCGTGGCTGGCTTATCCACATACTGACTCCACGCTAGGTCATCACGTGTCCTGTCTAACCTCCACCACCGCTGTGGTTGGCTTATTCACTTGACCCCGTACGCAAGACAGCGGAAAAGCTGACATTCCTGTCATGGCAGATATTCTAGAATAAGTTCCATTAAATTTCCGATGCACGAAAACTGAATAGCTTATTTTCCCCTCGTTATTCCGTAATAAGTTATTCAGTAGTCCCAGAAGCGAGTAGCTTATTCCAAGTTCGCAGAAACAGCGTTTTCCGAGACAGAAAAACACGATTCGGGGATAAATTTCGTACAGTTTGCATGCATACGGAGCCTGCTGACTACGCCAGAACGAGGTCGCCGATGTCTGCTTGAGAGACCGCACGTCTTGTGAGATCTCGCAGTCGACCGAGACTAGAAGCAGTCATAAACCAGCAACGTGTGCGTCAGCCCCCTCCAGCAAGTTGCTTGACGTGAGGCCTTAGACGGTCGCTTTGTCTGCTCCCAGCTAGCGTGACAAGAGAATTTATCACATGAATAACTTTACACAACAACCTACAATAAGGGCCAGTGTCATTTTTCTTTCATATATCGCAACTTAATTTAAAACATTTTCTCCTTCGCATTTGTCTATGACCATGTCACAAGAGACTGGTTATATCGTTCCTTAGCGTGTCGGTTAGAGGTGCCCCAGCATTCAGAATCGGCTGACGTTATAAGCTACCTTCTTGAAAGTGAAGAAAACTGTTTGGGACAGTAAGCAGGCGGGAAGAATGTCACGGATCGGTCGTCCGTGAGTCTTGGTTGAATGTTTTTTCCTCGTAGGGGAGGGGGAGGGAGGTAGATGAGCGGAGTTCGCTGAAACAAGCTGACGACAGGAGGGTGAGCGAAACTCACAGGACGTAGAGGGACGAGCGGAAGTGTCAGAGGGGAAAGGAGAACTGTACAGGCCGGTCGCAGGCGCACGAAGTGGGAGATTTTTACCTGGAGAATCGAGCAACAGGGCGAAATAAGGAGTAACTGGTGACAGCCACAAGCTGAGAAAAGGAGTTACCTGTTTGTGGGGTGTGTGTGAATTTAGATTCCCCCAGAAGTGATTTTGTGGCATGGAATGTAATGTTTTGCTCGCAACCAATCCATAGTAAAGGTGATATCTCGCTCTTGTGGATTAATCTTCCAGCGGATGGAGATTAGAGTGTCATCCTTCGGAGTGTGAGTGAATGTGGTACTCCTTCATAATTCGGTGGATTACCTTTGCTGTTTGGCTCGGCGGTGGATCACCTTTGTTGTTTGGCTCGGCGGTGGATTACCTTTGCTGTTTGGCTCCGCGGTGGATTACCTTTGCTGTTTGGCTCCGCGGTGGATTACCTTTGCTGTTTGGCTCCGCCGTCGTGGATTACCTTTGCTGTTTGGCTCCGCCGTCGTGGATTACCTTTGCTGTTTGGCTCCGCAGGGGATTACCTGGCGAACTGGAGGTCAGCTCGTCCACATTGTGTTATGGGAAGTGGAACAGGACTGAGCAGAGCAGTCCTTTGATTCTCGCTGTTCCGGTGAGAGTGTGGGGGATCGTTACAGTGACCAAGTAGCAGAAATGATGTTTGCATTAAAGTTTCAAATATTGGTGTAGCTAGACTAAAATCAACAAACCTTACCTAAATAAGGTCAGACCGGACTTTAACGGAACATTTGTAAACCTGCCACCAAGAGAAGGAAGTTAGCATCTCAGGGAGGGGAAATAAACTTTTAGAAGAACTACACTGATTTGAACCAGTGACTCTGGCGCTAATCAAAGTATGAACCTTCACATAGTGTGACCGTAGCTTTTGGCCAGCTACGTCAATCGATAAGTGAGGACAGTGGATTCATGACGTAACATTGGTTGGTTTTGGTGAAGTATGTGTTTCTTCTCTTGCGCGTAGTTCTTTTGTGTAGAGTTGGCAGAGTGTTACCGGGTTGTAACTGCGGTTATTGATTAAGGTGTGCATAAGGGGGGGGGGGGGGAAGTAACGGATCAACAAGACAAATAAATTAGTACGGAGTGTCCAGTCCTGAACTTTTACACGCGTGTTGTGTTGTAACCCCCTTGTGTAGTGGAGATTGCGGAGTACTCGGGAGAACGAAAGAACACGGCACAGCCAGTGTGTGTGACTTGGTGACATGCATGAATGGTTGTGACAGAGTCCGGAAGACATAAAATTAGTTTCTGCAGACTTCAGTGGTAGATAACATATCGCTGTAGATATTATCAGCTTGACGTGTGTGCACAGTCAAGCGTGCACGCCACCCCCCTCCCCCCCAATGCCACGCACTCGCAGCTGCCAAACTCATCGCTATGGGACCTTTTGACCCCTTAACCCCAGTCCGTGTCGTCACTAGTGACAGGCACCCCGCTGTGTGACACGGGGAAGCAGATGCACCCCACCACCAACCACCCACCATCCCCCGACGCTGCACTTGCGCATCGGCACCGGAAGCTTTGTGACACCACCTCTGACATTTTTTTTTCATTTACATTTTTATTTATTGTTCCTTCACCCACAGTGGGGTATGAAGACAAGACATAAGCAACAGTACAACGAAGCAACAAAAAGGTGAGTAGAATTCACTAGGATAAGCAAACGAATTAACAACCTATCTTAAGAGGCTCGCAACAGCTTGCAATAAAGTGAGCAGAAACAAGCATACAGCACCGGTTATCCATTTCCACGAAAGTCTTTGAGTAGGATTTTAATGAAACGTGATAGCTTTGTAAGTAGTCGTTTGCCCCCTGTTGAGAGCAGGCGATGAGATTTCTAAGGATTAGGGCGGTTTCTGTAGAAATACGGTAGCCCTTTGTTTCGGTCAGCCTTAAATTTATCACAGCGGAATAAATAATGGTATTCATCACCGATGTCGTTATTGTTACAAAGATGACCGATTCATTTTTCTCTGGGTGTTCTCTGTATCCTGTGCGTTTGAACTGGGAAGTTGTGTTCAAGAGTCGGAATTTAAGAAGTGGCATGTAGTTGTTAGGGGGGCAATATGTTCATGTAGTTTCCAAAAGTGAAAGACGTTTTAATAATTCTGTAATTCATTTCGATGTCTTTTGTATCCATATCTTCTAACCAATTGTGAATAAATTGATCATGTAAACTTCTGTCAACTTTCTGCTTGAACCGTTCATATGAGTAAGGGAGATTATTTTGATTGATCCGCAAAGGTCTGACTCTCTGTACTGTGTAAACAACTGTTGTACGCCTCCTCTGCTGGGACATAAGTCTAAACTCATTATAATGAACCAGCTGACGTCAATCTATAGAAGCCATATAAAGGAAATGTTTTCCTCGTGACATCTGCACACGAAAGTCATCAATCTTTGTTGATAATTTTTAAGCGTTTAATATCGGAAACAGCGTGCGGCGCAATAGGCGGGATATCCTGGGCATGTATTACGCCTTTGCACCTTCGTTTTGGTGCTCACACACCAGATTTATTACCTGATAACAGACTGCCTGTGAATTATCTCAGTAATGCTATGCTCGTGCAAGGTCTAGACACTCTCAGACACTCCCAAACGCTCTCCAACACTCCCAGACATTTTCAGACACTCCCCGATGCTCTTAAGCACTCCCTGAAATTCCCCACACGTCCCGTCACACAAGGAAGCAAAGTGGTGATGATGTCTATCATGTTTGTGTTGGGATGCTCAAAATTTCAACTGCTCAAATCTTTCGTCTCAATGAAAACATGGCAAAGAAATGTACTGCAACTTGAGGAACGGCTGCGTGGGGTAGTTATGTTCATGAGGGAAAGGGTGCCAAGGAAAGGCTCCGCCCCGGCAGCCAAATATTCTAGTAAAGGTGGTGGGGCAAACAGAGAGGTTCTGGTGCGCTGCCACCAGACCTTTCATAATGTAGCAGATATGCAGCAGACTCTCTAGCGGGGTTTCCTATCTCAACCTTCGTGCTCCAAGTTCTGGGGAGTGGCTGGTTTTACGCTGAGCAAATTCTAGATCGATCTGGTTGTCTGACCCCTGGATGGGGCGGGAGGTGGGGGGCGGGATCTTCCAATCACTTTAGAACCGTCATCGGCTGGACGATGACTGCCGCGGAATGCAGAAAGCCGGACACCAGCCTCGTGACTCAGGTTTCTAAAGACGCACACGAATGGCACCCTAGCCGCCCGGCAGTTTGTCGAACTTGGGCACGTGGGAGATACTGCAGGCTGATGACGTCTGGCAAGGTTTGTTCCCGCCTGCCACGACTGTTTGAGTTTCTCTGGCAAGAAAGCGTCTCGTCAGATGTGTCCACATGCGATTGCTTGGGTCATTTTCGTTAGGTTTCCGCCTGAAGACGCCGCGCGTGTTGTCCAGGAGATGAGCTCAGCTCACTTACCATAGCTGTTGGACGAAACGGACTGATCAAGACCGGCTGCCCGAACACGCACGTCCGAAAAATACCTGCACGTATATCTTATGGGAATGCCGCATTTCCTTTCTTTATTCATTCATTCATTCCTTTATTTATTCCCACTTTGATGTCTGTCATTCCGTCTGTCCTCTCGAAACCCGTCCCGCCCGCGCGTCTGTCATAATGATTTTTCAAAGCCTGCTTGTGGGAAAAACCTATATGTCAAACATGCTGGCGGTGTTTATCTGTCAGCTCCCAGTGCGGCGTAGCTATGGGCAGAGAGGCAGCTCTTCATCCTTCTGCGTCTCCATCTCCCGCTCTGGAAGTTTTTTTCACGTCCCTGTAAGCTGTCCCCTTCGTCTCAACCCCCCTCCCCCCACACACTCACACACACGCACACGCACACACCACACACACACACACACACACACACACCACACACACCCACACACGCAGTCTAAGCGTTGTCCGCGATCTGGAAGACCACGTCCAAAAATTTGCCAGTTTCTCGAAGACAAAAAAAGTCGGTCTAGAGGAACAGCCAAGTCGGCAGACAGGGCTGGGGTCGGACGCATGACAAAGCTACAGCCATACTGGCGCTAAGGCACAGTAGTCAGCAAACGCAGGCATATATTGACTACTTCATCGAAATACTTCGTTTGGCTGACCGCTTTGCTTTAACAACGAGCAGTCAGTCATTCAGTAAGTCATTCAGTCAGCTAATAAACCAATCACCTAATGAGCTATACTTAACCACTAATTGGTTTACTCGTTAACTTTTTCCTTCGGCAGTTCATTCGTTCAGCCATTCTTTTGTTCAATCTTCTGTTTTTGCGTGCGTGCGTGCGTTCGTCCATGCGTCCGGAACCGTTATAAAAGCAGCGGTACTACCTTTGCCCAGAGTTCACAAAGTGTTTCCCACCCCCACCCCCTTTGTTTCTGTCTGCGAAGTTCCGTCTCATTATCGAAGACCCTTCACTTCCATTTACGACACCTCGCTTCCACCTCCGCATCTTTGCACTTCTACTGTTTCTTCATTTCTTCCGTTGCTTCCTTCATTGCCCCTGTATTCCGCTCGCCTGGTCGTTGCCGAGATTTCTTGAAATTCCGTTGTTGTTGTTGTTGTTGTTGTTGTTGTTGTTGTTGTTGTTGTTGTTGTTGTTGTTGTTGTTGTTGTTTGCGCGCGTCTCGACATACCGCTATAGCAATTCTTTCTCAGCTTTCCATGTTTTGGTCTACTCCTGTTCGCTCTGTGAGTCTGTTCTACTCGCGAATGGCCAGTGACAGAGCAATAACATGTGCTTAGCACCGATTGGTCGTGGGTTCGGATACCGTCTCCGGCTGGCACACACTTTCTCTGCATGTGGCACCTGTTGACAGGGCTGGCTGTCGGGTGTTTCTCGCGGTTTTTCCTGTTTCCTCCCACACCTTTCTCAAATACCCTTATCTTCCTCTCCCCTCCTACCCTTGTCTGAACAAAAGCTTTCCCACGATACCATCACCCTACCCCTTATCATTTCCCCCCTGCCGTGACAAGCACATATATCAATTCTTTTCATTCATTTTTGTTCTCTTCTCCTATCCCTGGCTCCATTTTTCTGTTGCTTTTATTGCATTCTGGGATATATCCTGCAATTTTCTTTTTTCATTTTTCGGGATTTTTAAAGCATAGGTAAAGGGAGTGCACACGAAATCCTTCTCAACTGCCGCCTCCTCCACCTACATTTTAAGTCGTGTGCATTCGTTGCTTTAGATTAAGGCTACCTGCCGTATTCATCGCTAAGGGCCTCTTCCAGTCTGAACGCCGGGAACTCGGGGGCACTCCGAAGCCGGAACCGGGGGAGTATAAGATTGAAGCCTGAATCACGGGCCACACCTTCGGAGCTACTTTGACGGCCCGGGTGTTTTAGTTCGCCGTCTCGGTGCTGCGCACCTGTGCCCCTTACCTACGCAGAAGGCCCGCGATAATGAGCTGTCGGTGCACGCGATCGCTGCAGTCGATTGTGCCACGGGCTGGACCGCCGACCTCGCAACTTCCGCCTGACACTGCGCGCCCTCTGGTGCTCACGTCGCTTTGATAGAGAAGAGCGTGGGTAGTGTAAGCGTGTGATTAATGACATTTTCCTTGCTCTTGTTCAATATCTGTTTACTCTCCCCTCCCATACCTTTGTGTTACATTTGTTATAAAGTGGGGAATATTGATGTCAGTATCTGCACGCGTGTGCGCGTGATATGCCCATAAGAGGGAGGGTGACATTGTCAAGCTCACAGACGTTGAAAGAAAGAAATAAAAGGAAATTTGGATAGAAGATGGATAGACAGAAGGATGGACGAACTAAAGTCCGAAGGACTAAAGGATGGTAGAATGAAAAAAATGGACTCCCTCTCAAATTTCTGTACTCTTTCACGAACCACTAAACGCTTATGCCCTCGTAAATGTGAGCACATTTGCAATGCTTCTCTCTCTCTCTCTCTCTGGGGGCGGGGGTATATTGAGCTTGCTTTTCAAAGATTTTACATTTATGTCAAGATTTGAAGGAGACAAAAATACTCGCCTGCGCAACAAGGCTTGCCCCAAGAAGTGGGCTACAAAAAGCGCCATCTGCCCGGATACTGGGTCGGGTTGCTGGAGTTTTCTTATTTCTTGTCCATACATAAAAGTTCCCACAAAATACACAGTGGGAACGGACCTTACATCTCTTATGACCGGAAGGGCAGATAAAAAAGCTTCATGCGACCCGGCGCTGGAGCTTCGCACTGTATGAAGACTGTTGTTCTCGGTGATCTGCCCCTCTCGTAAGTCCCGCTTGACTATAAAACGAGAGTATCCGTGCGTGCTTGAGTGCGAGCGAGAGAAAGAGGGAGAGAGAGGGAGGAATGGGTGGGATGAGATAGAATAAAGACCCGTATGTCAACCCCCGAACGTTGTCGAGTGCTACCACTTGGTGTGTATTTCCGTGTCTTCCCACGTCAGTAGCTTACGAGGGATGAAGACTGACTACAGCTAACTTTAAAGCAGCTCACTACATGTTCTTGCTTTCCTTTCTTTCGACTTCCCTCCCAGACTCCCCTCTGCATGGCCACCTTCTCCTGGACACCCACCAATCCTCACAACATTACGAATAACAATGATTTCGTCTACTTAGACAAAAATCTGTAGGAGCTGCATGAAGCATGAGACAACTACGCCATAAAATGCCGCCAGCCATCAGGCGGACGGATGAAGCCAGAAAGATGGCCAACAAGGAAGGAGTTTCAACATGGTCAGGATTGCTTAAACACGCCGAAAGGGCTTGCCAAACACCTAGCAAAGGTAATGGCGCATCACTTGGGGTCAAACAAAGTGCAAGGAATAAAAGCGGCAATCTATTTCCGCCTGTCCCTAATGTCTCAGCCGCGTAAAAAGTCTTGATTTCGACACTTTTCAACCCTTTAAAATCTGTACCTAGAGAATTAAAAAAAATCTACCGTAACAGTTCACCGCAGCAATTTGGACGCGCCTTCCTGTGGAGCACATTACAATTTTTGTTATTTCTAAATTGCGCTCTGTGTTCAAGCAGGCAACAGTCGCACGTAACATGGTAATGAACCTGGGGTGGGCTGCACAATGTGTTCGTATCTCCTGTCCTTTTGTGAAGAAGCAGATAAGATACACGGAGTCAACGGGGCGCACTTATGCTCAGACAGATTAAAACGATCATGCAACCAGGCTCACGGGTCCAAATCCGTTTCCGCCTGGCTCCAGCGGCGTAGGAAGATGTTCGGCACTGGATGTGGAGACCGGGGTGGGAATGGCCTTCGTACAGTGAACGGCGTGTTTGTGCGCTCATATATGTAGACCTTCTCGTGCATGCACACACGAACAGACAAAGCACACGCAAAAAAATGAAAATTTGTGTCGCTCCAGAACGAAATGATTCCACAGTTCCTTTGAGCAGCAGTCCAAAAATGTTGCGTAGTTTTCGATAGTGAGAAATGGTGATATTTTGATTGAATGTAAAAATAATTCGTCTTTTTTTCCTGAATGCCTCTAATAGGATACTGCTTACTTTTACTTCTAAATCTGAAAAAAATCTTTTAACACACACAGGTAGCCTCCTGGTTTCCTCATTAGAAAGAAAAAAAGTAGAAAAAAATACTGTTAGAAATAACCAAATCCCAAATGTGTGAAGCGACCATAAGACTCATTTCTTGGTGGAGCGTCACATTTTAATTTAAAACGTTCATTTAAAAATATGAAAAATCTTGCTGGCAGCACTTGGTCCCTAAATGCTGCTTTGTGTTTCTTTTTTTCTTTCATCTCACATATTATAAGCACTCGCGGGAGGCGATATCTACCTCCCTCCACGCATAGTCATTGGCGGGTCCCCCCCCCCCACCACCAACTGCCCTATATTTCCTACTGCATTGCATTCTGTGCATATGTGTTTATATAACATAAATCGGCGTACACATAATAATGTAGCACACAGTTTACTGATGTAACACAACACCGCAACGCATATTGATATAAAGCGTTGCATGTCCATGTAGCTCAATAACAAATATTAATGTAACGCTTCAGCACAAGGATATGAATGTAATGCCACACACAATAGAGCACAACTGTTTAACGCCAGCTTTGTTACCAGACTGCTTCCGTTGTCCGATACACGTACTACGTGTAGATGTTCGGAACAAATGGACTTCAATACAGTCTCGTAGGTGTCCGTGTCTCCAGTTGACAGGTAAAAGTGCACGTTAAATATGCAGGCCAATGCTAGGGACCTTACCACCCCTCTCATGACTGGAGGGGCAGATACGAACGTTCAACCGGAAAGAGAAAGCCCCGAGCGACCTTGTAAGGGCAAATAGGCCCTGACCCCTGTCTAGCAACCGTCATGTCTTCGTTCGGGTTTTCGGTTCATTTTTTCCCACATTATAATGTTCTTTTGATGATATGCATTGCGAATACGGATGTTATCACAGGGTCCAACACCCAATCACAGTGAGGCTGTACACTAAGGCATTGCCAAGCTCACGGCGAACGACATGGAGGTTGTGAAGGCTGTAAAAGGCAGTGAAAATGACTTTCACAATCTCGCTTTGAGCTTGTTTTCCCCTCACGTGTGGTCATGAATAAAGTATGACAAACATATTTATCTGGATAATAAAGGCACTTGCACGGGGCTTCTTAATTAAGGATTAGTGAAATTCTGCAACGTCTACAGTTAACGTAAACCTAATTAATCAATTTCTTCATCTCGATTGTATGAACCTGTGGAGGCGCGCGCTTTTAAAGATAAGTTTTTAACGAGAAAGCTCTCTCTCTCTCTCTCAAACACACACGCGCGCGCACACGCACCCACGCACGTGCGCGCGAGAAATATACTTATACGAGTGCAGAACTATTAAAACACCCAGAAACAAACTTATAGAAAAGTTTGTTTCTGGCTTGTTTCCAGTAGTTAAATTAGAAAGTTGTAATTAACGATTAATTAACTAACTTATTAGGCTTAATGCGAGGGGGAGATGTGGGTCAGTGGGAGGAGGTGGACGCACGCGCACCACCCCCCTGGAAGAAAGAGAACGGAAGGCAGCGAAAAGGGAGAGGGGAGAGGGGAGAGAAAGAAACAGCTTCTGATCTTCATCGCTTTGAACAGTAAATGAAATATTTTATTTTTACGATCCCATCAAAAGCATGCTTCTTCGAGCAGAGAAATCCCATGAGTTTCCCTATAAATAACTCGTCTGCTATCAGGAAGCGCGCTTCACAGCATCATAGAATACATCAGCACTGCGAGAGCTCTTTGCACGGGGCTCTCGTGGCCTGCGTATTCATTTTCGCCACAGAGCGGAAAATATTAGACGGCTTCACCAATTTTGTTTCTTCTTTTTTTTTCTCCCCACTCTTTCTCTTTCTCTCGCTCTGTCTGTCTCTCTAGCTCTGTCTACCTTGTTCAGATGACGCCATTTCAAACCGGAAGCGGAAGAGCTGGGAAAGGAGTGACGATGAAGGCAGAGCAAGATTTCTTGCGTCAAGATTGGTTTGATCGCATTGTCACGCTGTTCCTTCCGCTTCCAGCCTTATCTCTGTTCGCTGAGCTCTTGCCCTTTTTGCACTCATGTGTTCTTGTAAAGCCAGTTATTTCTAGCCTGATCTGTTGTCTCCGTCCTTCTTTTCCTCCCTCCCTCACTGACTCACGCAGGGACTGACTCACTGATTTTCTCACTCACCAACCCACCCACTCGCTCGTTTACTCGCTCGCTCACTCACTCGCTCACTTGCTCACTCACTCCCTAACTCTGTTGGAATTTTATACGACAATCAAAAAACAAACATGCCATTTAACTTCTTCCATTAGGTCACAAAAATGGGCATGCAACACTGTAATGGATTTCTTATTTCAATTATACAATGAGATTTCAAAGGGGGAAAGTTTGTTCTTAAGACCGGTTTCCACGCTTCCAACTTTTAGAGGCTTTTAAAGCGAGGAAAGCTTTGATTGAAAGCGCCAGCGTTTATATGCGGCACGTCACAGTCCCGTTGACCCTGTGGCTGAGATCAGTTGACTTTTTGCCCTGATGTTCGTCATAGTAGCTGACAGGGTTTCAAGGTTTCGAAAAATAGAAATCCATTCTATCTGCCGAAATCCTTTAGCAAGACCGGTTCCGAGCTGGTTAAGGACTTGAAAAATGTTTCAAGATGTTTTCAAAGCACCAACTTTGAAGCATGTAAACCAACCCATAATTCTCCGAATGATTTCCGTATGGCTATGTTCCTTATCTGGTCAACAAAAAATTATAATGACCAGCTCATGAGGATTTCCAGTCCTGTGTACGTACAAAGCAATTGATTATCAACTTTTTTTTTAATCCACCAATAAACATATTGACATTTCCAACAGTCTGTTATTATATTGTATGAAAATGTCACTTTATACACTACATTGAAATAATAGTTTTTCATTTCTTAGCTGTACTGTTGAGAATTGGGACGGCAGACCCCGAGCCGTAGAGAGAAATATTGATTGAGAGTGTGGGGCTAAAGGCAAGGAACAGATTAAGGAAAGTGTCAAGTAATATGCAGAAAAGAGAAGTAGGGATGTGTTTGTAAGAAGAGCTGTTTCTGGCTAAGCATTAAATACCGTCTCGGCTTGGGGGATCATGGTCTTCCGAAACCTTTGCTTTCACGGTTTCCTCGGACCGTGGATAATGCCGCTGCATTCAATCACATTTTCCAGACTTACAGCCGGTGCCAAACAGGCAAACTGTTTTTAAGGAACGCTTTTGAAGAGGCAGATGAAAAGTTCAAAAAGTCCATCCCAGTCGAGTGGGTGGGGGGGGGGGTTCTTGCATTCATTAAGGCGTACAGCACGCGCCCACTGCATTGTTTCCATGGTGTCGTCGAGTTCAAAGGCTGTCTTGCGCCTGCTTTCTCTGACGTCAGTGTAACCACGGCAACCTTGTCAGCGTATCCCACATGTAGCCTGGAGACCGTCACTGAAGCAATTTTGGTTGTCAGCTACTCCGCCCTCTTCCATATTGAAATTTTTGCCATAAGATCTTCCTTACTTTTCACTTTTTCAAAGCAAGATTGCTCTCTCTCTCTCTCTCTCTCCCGGCACTCAAACACCCTTACATAATCAGGTTTCGCACATCGCATTCCCCCACCATCGCCTCCTGCACACACACTCCCCTAGCGTTTTCCTGATTTTCTGTTTTCTATCAAATCCTTTGTCTCTTTGTCCATTATTCGTTCGCTCATATATGCGACTTTTGAAACAACCATCTACCTTGAAATTACGTAGAACCTTTTTTTAACCTCCTTCAAGAATTCCACTTCCTCTTTCATTTTATATCCATATTTATATATGACAACGCGGTTTATTTCAAAACATTTGTGTATTTCTGTGTGGTGACAAAAATTGAGAGCGCATTATTCTCGTGTGCTGGTAATTCTTTCTGCCCTTCCCTTTCCATGTACACTTGACTATCCCGGTGGTCTATAGGTTAAGGAGTCAGCTACCGAGGCGGGCGGTTGGTGGTTCGCGCCCCAACCTTCACTTAAAAGACCTAAAAAATGGCAATCTAGTAGCTGCCCTGCCAGACGCTTGGCACTTTAGGGAACAGTAGGACTGGTTGGCCCAGTGTCAGTATAATGTGACTGGGTGGGACTGAGGCCCGTGTTGCGACAGCAGTACCACGTGTGGCAGCACGTAAACTTTGTGTAAGCAACACCGTCCTGATATGCACCTCGTTCGCGGCGGGACGTCAAGCAACAAAAACCAACCTGCTCTCCATGTACACGTCGGTTCTTCGTTTATAAGTGACACAAATAGCACCATATGTGATTTCTTGCTCGTGAGGCAAACTCAATGTTGGTATAACACACACTCTCTCTCTCTCTCTTTCTCACGGGGGCACTCACACACCGCCCCAACCATCTTATCTTTAGTGGATGCTGTCACTTGCTCAAGCGAATGAACACCACTCGCCAGTGTTTGGTAAAAATAGATATCGATCCGTGAAACACGAGCTAAATCTCTTCATCAAATGATGTTACTTAAAACCCACGGGGGCTACAACAGACGACAAGAGAGACTAGGGGAGATTACTCTGGGAGGACACTATCAAGGACGAGGTATTAAAAGCCCCCACTGGCAGCAGACGTAGTCGACAAATTTGGCAATGGGTATCCCTCTGGGGGGCATACACAACTACTGCAAGGTACTTAACAGTCCCGCTGGCAACAGATATATGAAATTAAACCATCATTTAGCCATCATCCACCATCCACGAAACGGCCAGAAGACGTAGCGATGCATCTAAAACCTGCCTATCACAAACCAGGGTGGACGTTTTGTGGACTTTTGCACTAAGCAATCGTTGTCAACACTACGTGAGAAAGAAGCCCAATGCGCGCATTAGCGCTGGTGCCAGCATTAAAGTAAAAGTAGAGGCATTACAGAAGAAACAGTGTCATTACCAGCAATACTACAAGAGTTTCTGCTGATCCCATTCACGGCGTGCTGGCCACTGCATCTACTTCAGTAGCTAAACTCTAGCTTGCTGTTTAATAACGATGGACGTTTCAGATTACAGCTTCACATTACTTCGACTCGTCTCAGATTTCTGCATTTCGTTTTATTGTGAAACTGAAGATCAGAAGTGATACATTTTCGTTTCTTTTCCCTGAACGTTTTCACGATTTCTTCTTTGAAATTTTATAAAACATTTAACTTTATGTCGTAAATATGCTTTTAAGGTTAACTTTAATGTAGCCATGTCATATGCACAAAGGGGAGAACACAATGACGTGATTTTTCACCACCAATATCAGAGAGGGTCTGGAAAACGCAAAGACCATCTGTCATGTTGGACTGTTTAGAACCAACAGGAAGATGCTAACGGTTTTCTTTTTTTCCAAAAAAAAATTACCACTGAAGATCTAGACCTCTACCACAAGGGAGACAAGTCAATTACGTTTGCTAACGATGCCAGAAGGAAGGGGAGGATGCGGAGGGTTGAGCCCCGCGGACAGACAGCTGAAGATAAGACAGATTGGTGAGAGTGGTCGACCCTTGCTTCTGGATGCGCCGTCAGCATGGCAGGACGCCATAATGTGTGCGCAAGTCGGTGTCCACCTGCCCTGTCGCGGCTGATGACGTCATTAATTAGGTATCCCATGGTGCCTCTTGGCGGCAAATGTAGAGTTGATGGCCCAGTACTTGCTTGTTGCACTTACCTTTTGGTACAGGAACCAGACAGTGAACATAAAGTTTCGGGGTGGGGGTGTTATGCAGCATTTGCCCCTATCCATTTGGTCTGTTCCTGAGACTTCGAGCCTGCGAGAGGACATGCCTGTGCAGTTTAAAAGTTACAGACAACTTTTAGAAATTTCGGACTCCGCCACCTCAGCTTGCACGATGGGCTGTCATATCCGAAAAAAAAGTGAGCAGTGAACTTTAATCCGATTTATTTGTCCCTCGAGCATCGCAGTAAAGTACGACATGTCTTGTTCACTTGTTTTCTCGGTCGCACATGATTCGATAAAACTAGATTGAAAACATTGGTAATGAACTTCCTGCGTTAAAGCTGGATTGAATCACCAGCGCAGAGTGCGTACACCTGTTTTCACTCGTTAAAAGAGGGTCACGCTGCCAAAAAAAACCAACAACCTTTCCTGCGAGAAGTTAGACGATTCTGTTATATTTCTTTACCATTGTTAACGTTCAGTGTCATACCGTGTATTGAAGACTTTAACATCACGCGACAGGACGCCACTTGGCTGTTCCAACACAGTTACCGATTCGCTCTCACATTGGCAGTTTATGCGGCTGTCAAGAAACGTTCCTTTATTCTATCAGAGCATTGGAGTGTCATTCATCCAGTGCCATTTACTAGTTTTGCTACTGTGGCAGCCAATAGCATAGCGTGCCACCGATACAGAGGATCGTGGGTTCGGATCCCTTGACCGGCACTTTCTCTGCACGTGGCACTCGCTTACAAGTCTTTTGTCCGGCGATCTGGAAGTCAAAACTGACGTCTCTCTCCAGCTTCCAATAACTCCTATACCCAAGAAAATCCCACCAAGTTCACCAATAACTCCTATACCCAAGAAAATCCCACCAAGTTCAGCAAAGCGTCTCAATTTTGATTTAAAAAAAACACTACCACACTTGGCATTTGTAAGGAGAAACCATATTTAATTATTTTATAACGTGTGTCTTAAACCAGTAATTGTGTGACTCTTAGATATTAAGAAATACAGTATAACCCCCCCCAACCCAAATTTCAGACGACCTTTTCGTCATAAGTTTGCCTGTTGAAACCAAGCTTGGCTCCTACAAGTCACAGACTGCGAATTAATTAGTGTCTCCTTGGTAACCAGGCACCCTAGCAGCACCATGGTGGATTTTACTCCGGAACTGTAAGTTTGTCAAGTGAGGAGAGCGAGAGCCCTGTTGGACATCGACAGAAAAACATGTTCCACTTAATTTCAATTATTGTGCAGTTTCAGTTTCATAAAGGCCTCTCAATGACGGAAATAACTGTGCGTAATGGTCGAGCCTCGAAAACTACTGTTTAAAATGTTAATGGAAAGAGTCTCCAAATTTCAAGAGACAGAATGACTACCTTTCTAAAATGGCTTCTTATGAATTGCTTAAAACTTTAGAAAACATTATATTTGAACTATTTAAAATATTTTATGAATGGTCAGAATGTCTAAAGTGTCAGATGAATTACCAAATGACCCAACGTTGGGTCAAGAAGCTATAGCCTAACGACCAGACCTTGCGAAGCACAAGTTAGCAGGGAGCCCGACGACCAGATGCGGAGAAATAAAAATTGGTTACAGCCAATGATGATCAGCTGCGGCAAAATGCCTTGTGATCAGGGAAGGCAAAATATCAATTGGTTTGCTGGTCTACAGATGTTTGGCGAAAGCCACATGTGTGTAAAAACCATTCACACTGATATTCTAAGACAAGAATGGATTCTTAACAGTTGAAATATAGTGTGTTGTCCATATACGGAACAAAATAAAAGGTAACATAAGGTAGCAAAATAAAAGGACAGTTCACTCCGTTTAACTGGTCATCGGAAGTTTGTCCCTTTTACTCTGGTTTCCTCCTGACAAATGTCTTCATCGCCCTCTCTCCTGACAGACACGAGACGGGGTGGCTGTCCTTGTTGACAAGATGTTCAACAAAAACAGCAGAAAGTCTTAGTTGAATGTTACTAGCGTTCACAAAAAGGAAACGCACGTTTGCCATGTATAACTGCCTGGAATTAGTGTGCGTTATACTTTTGAGCATGTGCACACCCACACTTTCAGGGAGTTAAAGGGAGTTTCCCTGATGGCTGTTACAATTCCCGTTAGGTCCTGAAGCCCAGCTGGGGTTCAGCTCTGGGAACATAATAATAAAACTTCAATGCAAGAGTTTCAGTGGAAATTTGGGGCCTTTTGCTAATTTTCCTCAATCTTCAAGTTGTAATTAGTCTAGCCTCCAAGGGTACAGATGACGTCATTGGCTTCGGACACTTTTTTTTTTTTTTTTTTTTT
>SMGT01001248.1:40851-63456 GCA_004794575.1 Lanistes nyassanus | reverse complement strand
AATTTATCCAGTGTATTATGTTTTTGATTATTAATTTATTAAATGCTTATTTTAAATTTTTTAATTTACCTTTATTTTTTTTAATTACGAATATAATTTATCCAATATTTGTATATTTCCTGGTACGCTCAAACTAGGCGCTGCGGTGAGCGAGCTTTTTAGAGGCTAATTACTTGCTGTCGTCTTGTTAATGAGCTGTCTCAGCACTCCACGCTGCCGAACACGAAACAAGGCGCCATGTTTTACTGTCAGTTATTGTACTTAACGGCAGTGGACATTGAATCATTCTAACTTAGGGCATCTGTTAACTCCCAGAGACGTCCATGAATTCGGAATAAAGGTCGCTAACCGATATTCTCACGTAATCGCGATCGGCTTAGAGGCTTAACCAGCGGCCATGAATACGGCTCCAGAAAGGTCGCCGCTCGGCAGGAGCACATACTGACATAATCGCGAGCAGGAAACCGTTATAATTAGCATTACGAGTAACACAAATGTACAGAATATTTATACTGCTTACAAGTTACAACGATGTACATGTAGATTGGAAACTCTATTTCTGAAGAGCAACCAAAATGCAAACTGCACGGCATATTAATTTTTCAGCGCTGAAAAACTGTACTGTCAAAACATAAAAAGACTTAATGATCAATTAAGGTCTTTAAAGGAATTTAAGGAAAACAATCTACCAAACAGTGTCTTCTTAGACTTATTAGACACTGTATATTCCATCTAATTTCATCAGAAATTCAATTATGGACAACAAAAAATGTTTCATACAATCAATCTAAGAACCTCAAAATCCTCATCTCCAAGAATTATATATATATATATATCTTTCGTCTTACGTCCTCTGCTCGGTTCTCGAGAGTCGCGTGAGCAGTAGCATGTTCGCGAGATCTGCTTATGCAGTTTTCAGCCTACGACAGGCCTGCATACTTCTGTGGTGCAAACAATTAAAATATAAATAGTTTGCTCTATATGAATTATTATCAGTTTGAAAATATGAATTTGCTAATTGATTCACTTTTCACAAATGTGTATGACATCAGAAATGTAACCCTATATTTAGATTTCCTGTGATATCATGAACGATATAGCACAGACCTTAAATTTATATATATATATGTAAGGTCTGTGGATATAGTGCCTGTGGGTAGTAGCGGATAATGGAGACCAACAACAAATCATGCACACTGACATGATTTTCCTTTGAAAAGAAGGTATGAGTCCCCACATATGAGTGTTAATTCCAAAAGTGCCTTACAAAGTACAAGAAAAAGAGACGTCATCCTGACTACGTTAGAATGATTAAAGAACCGACTGGAATCGGCTATGGCTTTAGGGGGATCCTTATTTCTGCTATATCAAATTAAGAACTCGTGGCGAGATCCAGCCAGAAAAGTCAGCGTGTCTGATTATATTGAATTCAGATCGGTCAGTACGCTCCTCCCTGGGCTCGTTGCAGCGGCGTAGAATTTTCCGCTTAAAGAGAGAGTTTGGAGATTCTTTTCTGCTCCTGATGTGGTTTCTAGAGGTAAAATCAAAGATTTACATGGCTTTAATGAGGCTTTTTCCGTCTTAGAGCAAATTACTGTGCGGATATATACCCTGCTTTCGAGGGTTATTTGATCTTTATGGTGGAATCCTGTTTTGAAGTCTCCCCCATACGAGATTTATTTTCCTGAGAACCTATTAAATTAATGAAATAGAATATCTGAGATGGTTGGTACTCCTTTTCCGTCACTAGTTTGGCCTACTTTTTAAATGTGCCTGTAATACTTACAAATAAGCAGGTTGAGGGGAAAGGGTTCAGGTATACATTTTGTTTTTCGATACGCATATATTAAAAGGTAAATAAAATTTACCTGTTGTTGGTAGTTTAGAAGTGAACTTTTCTTAAGAAGAGTTTTCTAGAGCGACCGAGCGAGCGGCGAACAGACCGACAGACAGACAGAGAGAGGCGTACTCTTGTTCTTATATGAAAATTTAATTGTAAATGATGCAACGTGATTATTATATAGGTACAGTTACGTAAAGAAATGATCGTGTGGTCACGTTATACCAGGCATTTCCTGTAGCCATATTAATTTGCGCATACCAAGGCTGTGGTTCAGTCTTTAAGAAGATTTGGCGGCCTCAGGACGACGAGCTCTGGGGTGAGGTCAAAATTAATCTGAGCAACGCCCTCAGCCGATGGATGCCGTGACGGCAACACACAGTGGCTGTTGACGCTTCAGCAGCGCGGGTGCAGAGGGGAAGATGGGCCATACCCGGACTGATCTATGTGATCGAGGCCATTCTCTGCAAGTGCTGACTGAGGGTTCAAGAGGGCATATCGATAAAAAAAAAACCTGTTCTGTGGTCGACAAAAGGACCCTGGATGTGCTCTCGCTGCTCAATCATTGCACGAAGTTAAAAACTCTTTGTGATATTCTGTGCGTGTGTAAGATAGTGAATGAGAAAATAGGGACAAAAGAGAGAAAGGGAGAGAAAACAGCGAGGTGGGGGCGAGCTGGGTGGGGGAGATATCGTGAACATCAGAAAAGCACACTGGAAGTCAAAAACATCCGTGCCAACCCCCCTCCCCAACTTCCGCCCCCCCCCCCGAGCCCTGATACCATCTGCGCATCTCTCTGTTTCGCGCACGTTTCAGCGCGTGCAGGTCGCCGTGGAAACCTGGGAAAGCAAGCAGGCTTCCCTCATAAAACCATGCATTTAGCCCCCCTTTGCCTGGCACCCCCCACCTCCACCCTCTTCATAACTAGCCTCCAGCTAAATTTAGCTCTCTCGCCCGAAAAGAGGACGTCGATCAAAACTATTTATAGCAGCCATTTGCCGCAGCGACGCCAAGCGGACCTGATGTGCAGTGAACGGAGCTCTCTGCTCTCAGCGAAAGCCGGCACTAGAACGCACGGCGTCAACCGGAGGCGAGCTCTACAGAAACCTAAAGGCTAGTGATGCTAGTGATGCTAGTGACGTCCGATGCGGGAGGTTCGATGCCACTATCCGGCCGAAGCGTTGCTCGCCTTCCTCGCTTCTGTAGAGCTCGCCTCAGTGTTCGCTCGTTACCTGGAGTGAAGCAGACACCAGGAAAGGTTGGGGCAGGGGGAAAGGTTAGGTTGAAAGTGGTGAGGAGAACAGTTATCTTCGTCGACGAAAGAGCCTAAACCAACCTCTGTTTGCTTTAAGAAGGAAAGAAAGAAAGATCAGTTGAGTTGTTGTGAGTGTTACACCTCCTGCCAGCTATTGTCCAACTATACCTCACTGCAAAACCAATGGGAGAAAATTTGTTGCGGCTGTCACGAAGATGGCTGTGTTTATTCTAAACTCTCAAAAAAGCAAAATCTCCCTTTCCCCCAACCCCACTTACCCCAAAACGATTCTTGCATTATTATTACAATTTGAAGCTTTTTTTCTCGGCTTCATGTCAATTCTGCTTTAACTGGGCTAATCTGTGAAGAGGAACTTCAAAGAGGCGTGACGATGGTAGCAAACCAATGGCATGATTAGCTAACATGTCATCCGTTAATGATAACACACCGAAAGTCATTATAATGTTCAAGTCCTGGCAGGTTTTGATGAAGTATGGCTTTAACGGTCATGTACGAATATTTAGCGCTTTGCAGGCTATCATCACATAGCTTTAAATGATTTACAGCGGAGCCCTCTACCTAAGTGTTGGATAATCTGATCCCATTTTCAGCGAGTGGTTGGAATTAGAGCTAATGCATGTATCTTGTTGCGCCTTTCTGTCCCCAGCTGCTAGTAAAGCAAGGGAAAGTGTTCAATTCTTTAGCGAGGACATCCTAATTCGTCCTGTAGACAAGATGGCACAAGAAAATGAGGAGGAGGGAGGTTAGGGGAGAGAAAGGAGACACCGTGAGGGGAGAACGAGATCATGGTGAGAAAAGGAAGCGACCCCTATAGCTATTTGCGCAGAGATCGCGCGGCTAGCACGCGGCTTTGGAGAAAACCCTGCGTCCGCTTGATTGAAACAATCGATCAGACTGGGATCGAGGCCGGAAGGGTGTAGAAGGGTGGAGGTATAGGGGAAGGACAGGACCAGAAGCCCACAGGCAGATGGACGTCCGCAAAACCGATCGACACCGCAACGCGCGTATGAACGCATGGTCTACAAAACGCAGTCTGGGTCTGTGTTCAGTGCGAGTGCGTACACTCGTGTAATCTACGTCAGCAGACCTAGAGAATACTTGAAAGTTAATGTTTGTTGGGTTGCGCGTGTGTCTGCGAGTGCGTCTGTGTTCACTCGCGAAATACGCCCCCTTCCCATAAATGATACATCCTTCTGTGATGACCCGAGCTGAAAACTATTACTGTTAATCCCAGCCCAATAACTCTAGAACACTAGTAGTAACATTATTTCTTTCCGACATTTACTTGTTTCATAGCAAACGTTCATGCACCGAAAGCGGTATAATCCTTGTGCAAGGAATCCTGCATGTTTCTTTAACACCAAGTTGCGCAAGTCGGCTGCAGTAAACACGGGATACCTTGCACGTTTCCCATGCCGATTTCAGGTACCGCGAGCTACAGTTGTGAGTACTGGACCCCGAAATAGTCGGTAGGTTCCGTGACTTGGTGCAAAGCCGCTGCGCAGCAGAGCAAAAGGCCGGGTGCTGGAATGCTCCTCCGTGCTCCCGCCAAGCTTCGGTGGCTGTGAAAGAATGGCTATATCCTGGCAGGCACGTGCGGTGGAAGCCAAGACGACCTGTTTCTTGCCCATGCCTCCTGGCTCCGTGCACCTCGATCCGCGGTTATCATCACCTCTCCGCTCTTGCGCGTCACCCACGTGCACTCTTGCAGCAGCGGCCCGCACGTGCGCGAAGTGACGCAATGCCTGTGCACGAACCGTGCGCGGCAGTTGATTGGCGCTCGTAAACCAGCCGACGGACACCTGCGCAAATCACGCTCTGGGACATTCTCGTCGTCAGTTGGAGGCCAAGGTGAGACAACAATGAAGAAAAGCTGACCCGAAACTAGAGAACAGATACCAGTTGCGTATGCCAGAAGCTAAGATTGTGAAATGAAAGCTGTTATAGGTACTGACGGTCTCGAGGCTCCTACAGTTCAATCAACATAAATGTCTCTGCCGCCCCCACCATCCAGCTCCAGTCGTGTCTGCGCATTTCTTATGCTGTGGCCAGACGGAGCAACGGGCGAGGAACTTGCAAGGATCAAGTCTTCCCCTTCAGACAACGCGCACACCGAAAGGTGCCGCAGATTATCACCGCCTTTAGACCTTGAACTCCAAAACTGATCATCCCCCTGCCACCAATTAACATACGCCTCTGTACAGCTTTAGTCGACATGACTGCGTTTAATTATAATCAAATTCGAAAATGACATTAATGCCAGTAAGAGGGTGTCTATTCAAATATCAATATGACCGCGTCTATTCAAGAGCCAGTTGGGAGAATTTGACCGCGTCTCTTCGAATGTAAATTTGATCGCGTTCCTTCAAATGTCAATGGGATCTCGTCTGTTTCAATGCCAGTCTTATCGCGTCTAATCGTTTGCCAGTATGGTCGCTTCTAATCGTTTGCCAGTATGGTCGCTTCTAATCGTTTGCCAGTATGGTCGCTTCTAATCGTTTGCCAGTATGGTCGCTTCTAATCGTTTGCCAGTATGGTCGCGTCTAATCAAATGCCAGTTTGATTCCGTCTGTTACTTCAAATGCCAATTCGATCGAGTCAGTTTGATTGCCAATTTGATTGCGTCTCATCAAATGATAATATGATTGCATGTACTCAATTGCCAGTATGATGACGAATGTTCAATTCCAGCATGCATGCGTCTAATACCAAAAAAAAAAAACCCTCTCTACTGGAGCTAGTACCGACACACAGCACCTCGGTAACATTTCCAAGTTCACACTATTTTCTGCAGCGCAAACGTTGAAGCCAGCAGTGCTCTGCCGAATATTGTCTGCTGCCGATCCTCCGATCCAATGCGGGGTCATCTTTTGCATTTAAATACACACACACACACACACTGGCCTTGCCGAGAAAATCAATAAACTGTTAACGTGTTTTTAGACTTCCATTGGCGGTGGCATCCGATCACATTAGATTCCAAACCGAACGAAGAAATATCGCCACAATAATTTGCCAGCAACCAGGAAGACACGACAAGGACTCGGGTCAGGTAACGGAGGGTGGGGAGGGAGGAGGAGGGAACAAAAGGACAAATCGGGGTCTAGCTGCAAGTCTCCATGCGGGTTCGCGCACGCTGCACACATGGGGACTGGCGGTGTTATTGTTGTAGCCGCAGCGATGACCGCGGCAGTGCTGCGTGCCTTGACCTGGTGATGATTTTATGGTTTCTGATCTCCCAAGAATTCAGAATTCTGCCTTCCCTGGCTTCGAAACCTGCAGGCGTAAATACAGACAAACGACTCCCACATCTGAATTTATAAACAACAGTGTACTTAGCAGCGGGGATGAAGGGCATTTGTGTCAGTACTTTCAGTCGCAGAAGCAGTCGTAAATCTGGTTTCTTCTCTGGGCTTTGCTTGCACTCTTGCACGGGCACTTGCGGGCTGAAGACGGGGACGCCACTGGAACCTGGAGAGGTCTGGGATGGGTCCCATGAGTGTTCATATCTGACCTCTCGGCCATAAAAACGGGTCGTAGGGCCGACGACCTGGTGTTTTATGTGCATCTTAATACGGGCACAGGAGATATGAGCGCCCATACGAAACATGCTGGGCTGGGTTGCGTACGCTCTGTTCAAGTCATAGCGCTGCCTCACGTGTGCATTACGTTAACTAAAGTTACAAACGCCCATATATGCATATAATCCCTATATAAAACAACTCTAAGGCATCTGCTGTCTGGAAGACAGCAAAACCCACGGAAATAGATCATGATCTGTAGGAAGAGCACATGCATGCATGCGCGCACACGTACACAGATTCAGCGAGGAAATGGAAAAAGACACAAAAAATCCCAAGTGATTTCATTTCATATCAGACTTTGTTTTGAGACTGTTTCTTTTTCTCTCTCCTTAAGCTCAAAACAAGGTGTAAGATCTGTTTATACTTCAGTCTGAGGACATCAAACTTCATCCACCATCAGATATGCAATATATTCATTTTGATTGTAACTAAACTAACAGTTGATAACAAGATGGTGATAACAAGAGTAAATTTTTAAAGTTTCTTCCAACATAAGGGCACTGTTCGGTGTCTGGGACATTGCTGGACAACATGTGACACACACCCACAAATGCATGCACATATACACACAATTACACCACAAAAATGAAAGCATATAAAACCCAACACAAGCACACATGCAATGTCAACAGCATGTAAATAACAACTTAAATACTAGGTGAAAGGTACCAGTATTTTTCATTACTTTGAATCCATTTAATTAAAACCAAAATGTTTTTGTCTCCCTGAACTTAAATTTGTGGTACTGACATTAGATACAGTTAACACAACTCTCTGTCTCATTTACACGAAACATACACATCTGTGCTAGAACAAGTTACATTCTGGTCATAGTTTGGTCCCCATCTTTCAAAATTCAAGCTGCAGCTTTTGAAAGCAGTCACGTCATTTTAGCATAATGCTTCAGTTTTCACCTTCACCCATGGGTACTAACCTTAGGATTTTGCATTACATGATAACCCCAAACTGCTATCTTTTCCATTCCTCAACTTAAAAAATTCAAACCCTTGGATGAAAGTACAGCAGTCTACCGACTTCCAACAGTTGGCTCCCCGGGACAGCTGCATGCCATATCCTGCATCTGCTTGCCGCACACCCCATTTCCCTGCACAAGCCACCTCCGTGGTCTAGCAGTTAACGCATCTGATTCCGAGGTAGGTGGCTGGTGGTTCGCGCCTCAGTCGCGTCCTACCTCAGTTTAATGTATCTGGGCGGGAATGAAGTCTGTGTTGCGACAGCAGTCCCAGAGAGTGGCAGCACATTAACTTGTGTAAAGCAACACCGTCCTGATATGCAGCTAGTTTGTGGTGGGACGTTAGGCAGCAAACAACCAATCTTTGCCTGCACAAATTCTCCTTGCCTACACAAACTGCAGATTCTTTCTCAAAGCACTTTTTAACTCTTCAGCTTGCTTATTCAAATAAAATCCGGCTCACAAACTCGATTATTTAGAGTACACCTCACTAACTCGCTTAGGCAAACCCAGTTCAGCTCATCTTACATATTTTTATCATCTGCAGATAAAACTATGTGATGACCGTTCATAAATTAAAAGGCACAACCCTGAAATAAAGACTTTGTTGAAAAATTACTGTTTGTTTTTAAAAATATATTTAACATTTAATAAATTAGAGATTTTATACATGCTCAACAATCTTTGGCATACACATTGCCTATCAACAAGGGATAAATGGATATTTGCACACTAATGGAAAATCTATGGTTATGTTTATCTACACAGTTTGCACAAATATAGCACATCAAGTTTGCCTGCATTTGTTCTATGGACATTCTCCAGCTCACATAACATTTTTACATGCTTAAAAGCCAATCATGTCTGAAATTGCTTGTTCTGCTTGGCCCTGAAAACCATGCACCACTGAACGCACCCGTCAACAGTGCTCTAGGATCATGACACCACACATTTGTTTTATCCCATACCATTACGAACCAAAGCTTAGGTTCTAAACTCTCTGCCTTACTTACCCTTACACCTTCACAGACCCCTTTCAACAAGTGTAAATTCTTACATACTGTCCAGACTTTTCTGTGAAAAATAGGTCATTTCTTTGACATTTTCTTACACCAATGTTCACAGTGATGCATTTAATAGTTTACATAATGTCTAGACATTCAATAACCACTATGTATTCATAAAAGTGCATCTACAGTCATGCTACAGTTCAACTTCTGTCTCTTCTATTGCTGTTTCATCTTCTTTAATAATTGTCAGATATAATAACCATTCCTAACATGCATCCATATCTTTATCTATGTACACACATCTTTCCCAGATACACTGTACTGTAGATTTAACAACAAGTATAATTAAATACATTATAAAATAATTTTGATTACAACAACAAATTAAGTACAAACTACCCAAATTATGGCAATGAGATCATTAGGCCTGTGACAACTTGACTTCAGTTGAACAAATGCTAAACATGTTTTCACAAATTACACCTCTGTTTAAATGAACAATACAATGAACACAACTTTGAAACTATTTCTACTACACACTTTTTTTGTTCTGAAAAATTCACATCCCGAGTCATACCTAAGACTTAAAAATTGTCAATCTACTGGACGTTAAGCAATACCACACCCCCACCCACCTCAAAAATTCTGACATTAACAACACTGATCCTTTTTATGAATAAAAATAAAGACTAAAATACAAAGAAATAACACATCATCCACTCGCTTTGGAACTTTCATAGACGCATCAGACTAACAAGTGTTAACAGAAAGAAAATACTGAGTAGGTTTTGTAACAAAATATCATGAAAATATCATAAACATATCATATGTTGTAACAAAAATGTATCATTCCATCACATCATTTAAGTTCATCCTCGGCAAAAAAGGGCAAGTACTTGCGGATTACTCAGGTTTATCCTTCATAACAATTTGTTCTAGAATTTTGACACCACCACGTCTTATTTCAGATTTGTTCGGTCAGTTCTAGGGCAGCTAAAATGAACTGAATACACCTTGTCACATTGTCTGCTGATCAGGCAAAAGAACTGGTAAATTTTCCAAAGACCTTAACATTATAAAATGGCACCACCAATAACAACTTTTAGCAACTGGCAGAGATTTATTCAACATCTGATGATGCAATTTATTCAGTAGCAAAAGAATACCAAAACATCTTACAGTGCCATCAGCTTTGCAATCACAACACTGAATGGCAATTAAAAAACTCCAGTTATTTCAATTTTTTTGAGTTACTATTGCAGTTTTATACACACACAGAACAGCAGCTCTCATATACTGCTTTACCACATTTGTTTGTGCTCAAAGGTGGGAACATTTGGTAAAAAGTGCTTGAAGACATGAGCAGCTGGGATCTGAGAATGTCCAGGTGTTTGCAGACAGGCAGAAGTCCACTGAGCTTGCAGAAGTCTGCAGCCAGCAAGAAAGGTCTTGCCTGCAGAAATACAGGATGTCTGCAGACCGGGGAAGGAGAAAGGAAGGGAAAGGGAAAAAGAGATGAAAGACAAGTGAGGGAAAAACATGAGAGACACAGGATGGGGAAGGGGGAACAGAGATCACAAGGACACGAGGGAGGGAGGCCGAAGAGATTTTTAGAAAAGAAATGACAGGTTTGAACAAACCTGCCCAGTTTCTGGAAATGTCAAAACCAAACAGATGCAGAGGAGAAGATGGGAAAATATTCAATAATTGTGTGTGTACATGCCTGGAAATCCATGGCAGCATATCATCTAACGGCAAGAGACCCGAGTCGGAAAGCAATGAAAGGCCTACAACCAGAACAGATGAAGTCAAGTCTGCCTTTCCTAGATTCTTGTCCAGCCTTCAAGGGAAATGACTCAGGCGAAGGTTGCAACAGGCGTGGGACCAAACTGCATCACTCATTATCTCGTATACTGCTGTTGTTGCTCGGCCCATCTGATCGAGTCAAGGACTTATAACCTGCTGCAGCCTCAGACATTTGTGTCCTGATATGATGTTCATGATCTGATACTGATTTTTCATGAAGTCCAGTCAAACAGGTCTTTTCAACAAACACATACAACGAAAAGAAAACTGCCTGCAACAGATCACATACAAATATATATTTATATAAGATTTATATAGCAATGGCAACCAGAACAAACTACACAGTATTATACTATATAATTAATGTGTATAATTATTATTTAAATATGGGTGCAATGTCAACAATTGTATGTCTCGTGCACATTTGCTCGTGTAAGGTCATCTCAACTGGTGCTGTTCAAAAGCTGTTGGTTCTCTGTAAACCTGTTTCCAAAACTCATAAGCTCCATCGCAGCATTACTTTGCAAAGAATCCTGAACGACAAAAGCAAGAAGCCTTCCTTCCTCATCGACATTAACCAGACTGGACGTCTCACCATGGCCTAATGAAGTATTCCTTAAAATAATTATTTAAATCTGGCATTTACTATTATGTAGGAACATCTAAGGCTTTGAATCACTGTCATGGGAATGACACCCCCCCCTTATGTATTTTCATGTGTGTCCTGATGAACTATACTTATCTTAAATATATATGCATATAGAGGAGCTTTAACTATGGTGGTAATTCTATGCCTTTAATTTGGGATTGATTGTGGAGAGTGTCAGTGTGATGTCCTGACAAAATGCCATGCGGGGATTTCTCGGCTGGGATAGGAAATAATAACCACAGCGGGTAGGTCTCTGGTGGGCCTTATAACTAAGTGGCACACTAAATGTGGAACAACAACAACACACCACTATTTCCTTCACAGTCATCATACTTACTGACACAGCAAACATAGCAGCAGTGACTGTCGCTGTGAAGGCGAAGCTTTTGTAGTCTACAATTACACTTCCTACTGTGGGTCCAATAAAAGTCCTGCCAGCAAACACTTTCAGTTGCAAAATGAGAGAAGACTGGCTATTATGTTTCATAGGATCACTTTATAATTAGTGAAAGCTTATATTTGTACTTGAACCATTCTCCTTAGGGCTTTTCTTAACTGAACGAATGTATGTCCTATGTGGCCAAACAGATCACATAATGAAGGCCCTAAAGGAACAAGTCTTAAAATGTCTTCAAAGACTTTGTTATGTAATCCTTCAAGCTGTCATTTATGAAACATGCAGACTTGGTTTATATGCGTTCTCTGTGCCACAGAATCCCTTATAATGCAATATTTCTCAGTAAGCAGACAAATAGTGCAGCGAATGTAGATAGCTACCGAACCTATAAAGAACAGTTATTAAGGATGGCAGTAAAATGGAAGTACATTTGCACAGCACTTCTTACTCACCCGAAGGAAAATGCCGAGTTGAAGAGACCAGACACAAGACCAAAGGTGTCGAGATTATCCTCATATCCAACACGCCTGTCAGCCAATCAATCAGTCGGTCAGTCAATCAGTCAACATAATTTATTAAACATCCACATGCACAATTCTACTTCTCTTCTGAAGTCTCTTCTTTTAAAAACTTGCACTTTTATGAGTATTGAGTATTATTCTAAGTTAAAACAGAAAATCTTTGGATCTAAAAGGGGAAAAATAAGCACAAACTCTGGCTAAAGCCTGGGACACCATTTAACTCTTCTACCCTATGCTATGTTGTAATCCAAACCTATTCTGCTTTTGTAGACTCTTATTTTCTTGTTCAGCACAGTACATATGGGCAAAGCTGTCATGCTGTAGAATGAAAATGAACCATAACTCTCTATGACGATTAGATATGGTGGTCCAACTTCTAGATCTCAGATAAACCATAGCCCATTCAAGAAATCAATATCTTTGGACTGCACTCCTTGCATCCAAGATTTGACAACAATATCAAACAGCTATATAAATAAAAGATAAATTGCACTTCTGTTTTGTGTAGAATATCAGTACAGAGAAATGAGTCTCTCCACCTTCATCCCAAATTCATAATGTACAAGGTGCATCGGCGAACTGATCAATTTTTTTGGTGGTTTTTTGGGTGGGAGGAGGAGGTTCATGTTTCATCTAGCATAAATTCTGAGAAACAGGTTTTCCATTGCCTAGGTCAAAGGGTTGCGCTATAAAGGTGTTCAGTATTGTTCCGCAGGAACTCACCGTGCACCGATGACCAGACATCGGAGGGTGGGGACCAAAGCACAGCCAATGCCTAGACCCATCAGCACCAAGCTAACAATTACCAGCCACAGCTCACTGGACAAGAATCAGATGCCAGCCAATCAAAACACATAATATTTGGAGGAAGGAAGACAGGAACACAAACACACTGCGATAAAACCTTGTGTCACAGCCTTGGTGTACATCCGAATAGTAGAGACTTTAGAACGAGACAAAGCCAGGTTTTACCACACACACAAAAAAAGTTAAAGAAATGAAATGCATAGTGTGGCACAATAGAAAACAGTATAGCTAGGTTATTAACAGACACTTTTTCACTATGTCAAAATCCGGCCCTACATCCACAAATGTGATGTGTATGCAAAGATTAACTTCTTCTCTTTCACACCCATGTAACTATGGCGATAACCTGAAAGACTTCAACCACTTACCTATGAAGGAAGGGAAGAAGAGGAGATGGACCAATCATGAGGAACCCTATGCAGCTCATGACGCTGCCAAATATGATGAGAGGATACGAGAAACCCTAAAATGTAAAATAATCATAAGAAGCACTCAAACTAAAACAATTGTCATTTAGATAGGTCTGCATCTTCCCATAATGTTCTCTGCACCTGTCCTTCCAGAAGATGTTTTGTCTCTTACATTTTACGGCTTTCAAAATGGGGCAATCTTTTCAAGACAAACTTTCATGATCTTAGCCCTCGGTGCAGCCGATTTTATGCTCATGTTTAGGATATGGGATAGTTTACAGGCCAGCAGATCACCAAATGCAAGTGCCAAAAACAAAACTGTGCCCCTTGTGGTTTTGTGCTCTTGTGGTTACACTCAAAAACAATGGATTTTGTCAGAAGATAACTATCATGCAACAGTTAATCATGTGCCAGGATCGGTGGACAGCCTGTAGCGCATACTTTCTTGGAACAGGGAAGTTAACTCCCTTTATGATTCCATTGAATAGCATGTAATATGAACTGCCATGTCTGTATACAAGGGGCAGCACCCTTGCAGGAAGCATGCGTTACAGAATGCAGGGTTGGTAAAGCCTTAGCTTGTCCATAATGAGACCGTCTGATTACGAACAGATTCCAGTCTTTGCCTTCCCTCCCCTGCTCTTCCATAAACAAGCACTACAAAAATTTTGAATGTGTGTGCATGCATTCACATCCATTTATATATCTTGCTCTCTCTCTCTCTCTGAATCTCTCTCTCGCTCACTCACCCACACACACACACACACACACACAATATGTAGGCACACACAGAACCACACCTTGGTGTCGCTGAGGTAGCCCCAGAGAGGTGCTGTCGCAGCATACAAGGCAGCCTCAATCACAAAGATGAGCCCAACATACACTGTACGTAAGTGGAACTGCACAAAGAAAACCAGTAGCACTCTGACCTTCGGTTGTGTGAAGGTATGGACTTGAAGAAGAAAAGGTGGCCATGCATGTTGGTAGCCTGTGCTTGTCACCAATACAGAGGGTCAAGACTTGAAATTTTATATCAGCCCCCAAAATGTGGCACCTATTTACAGACGCTCGTGGGTGTTTGGGTTTCTCTCCCCTCCCTCACAAACATCACTCCCTCCTACTCAACCACCCCACCCCGAGACAGCCTTTGATGCTGACTTGGCATTAAACAACTGAACAACCACAAATCAAAGAATGCTTATTATAATTAACATACTTGACCAAGATGACCAGCAAGAGTTGGTTCCAAGAAACCAAGGGAGAATGAACCACATCCGATGGTCAAAACAGAGACAATGACCAGAGGATTGCCAAGAAGGCCTAGCATTGAGGCTTTCCTCGATCGTGGTTCATCTGAAATGACAAGAACTACAGTGACAAAACTGTAAAAAATTATGCAAAACAGATTTGTCACCCCAGTACCTACAAAAAACATCACCAGTTAGCAGTTTGGAGGTAATTTTACCTTGGTCTTGCTTAGCTGACAAGTATCAAGCTGTGGTTTCAGGCTGTTAAAGATTTATTCTCTTCTACAAGAAACAGATCAAAGCTGTGTGTACAGCCGCCCCTCCACAACAGATCTGCCCTAGAAATGCAGACGCACCGTTTCCAGTTCTCTAGAGTCAAAAGTCTTTCTGATACGCTATGGCAGGACAATGCTTCCTGATAAAACTCGAGTCTCCCCTGGAGATCTAATCTACATAGGACAGTAGAAACTGTAAAAAAAATTCTATACGTACTTTAAGTCTAGACATTAAATATTCCTGATGCACAAACTGCGCATTGTTGTAACAAGCAAGAAACTTATTTATTTCTTCCTTTAGAGGGGTTTCAATGATGTAAGATTAATTGATACATGCCATCCTTAATTGGCTGGAAGGCCGAGGAAAAAAAATAGTGTCCTGTACCTTGTACAACTGGAAGTAGCACCATTGTTGTCACTGAGCCACAGATGAGCAAGGACCCCATCACCCAGAATGGCAAACCAAAGCCCCCCAACTTTAACAGAGTGTTGAACACAGAACAGTGACCAACATGATTAATAACAGTCCAAATCCAATAATATTTCACATATTCATCACAGATATCCTGATTCTTTAAATCTACTAGCAGTTGAACTTCAATGTCCGATATCCCATTTTCACTGCAGCAGATGATGTAAAACGGGAACGAGGAAGTACAGAAATTATGTTTTATGTCTATTTTCACTATGATCTAGCATTGAGGCCACTTTGAAGTCTGCAGCGTAAGTTTAGCTTCTGAAAAACCTCATCAGTATGACACACAGTTGTCTCTGATGCTATGTTATTAATAATGCCTAGATCAGTTCAGTTAAACTGCTCTTTCTAGACACACTAAATGTTATGTACCTCAATAACAAATCCATCAGTGAACATCACTGCATGTGCTCTATTATTACTAGTCATCCTTTTTCACCCTCCACAGCTTACAGAAGAAAACCCAGTTGCTAAATCTGCCACAGCTGTGCAAGGCTTGCTCTAAAAATCCGTAAACTTCTCACACCTCAAGACACTCACCTCATACAGAGCGCCCCCTATTGGTGGTCCTACCATTAGTCCTAATCCAGTGAAAGTCTCCAAAGTTCCCTGTCAACCACAGGTATACTTTCAACTTGTAATACCCATAATTATATATTAAAACTAGCTTAAACTACATGAAAAAGTGACGTTAAAAAAACATACATTCTAACTCAACTCTCATTTTGTGTGTTCTGACATTTGTATTACATGTATTGGTATTTCAACTGTGATTTAACAATAATTCCAGAGTGACACATCCAAACTGTCCTACTTACAAACACTATGGAGACATGGCCAGGAAATTCATCTGCGATAATAGCAAAGCTTGATGTAACAAATGCAGAAGCACCCAAAGCTTCCAACGTACGCACCAGGAAGCACATGACAATGAAGATTGTTCCATGAGGGCATAGATGCAAAGTACTGAAACATTTCAATCAAAGTCAGTGCTCATCCATTTAAAAAAAATTTGCATGATACTATTCTCACTGAACAGACTTTTTTTTTTTTAAAAAAAAAAGGAAAGTATATAAGACCATGAGAAAAACGCTGATGATGCCTGCACAATCTTATGTGAAATAGTACAGAGCAGCTTTAGCAGTTCTAGCAGCTATTAAAGGTTGTCCTGCATTAGTAAATGCATGGGTGGAAGCAGTTATTGAAAGCTATACTGAAAAAAAAATGCAGCCAGGGTCCAGGGGCGGCTTAAGGGTGCAGGGGCAAATATCGATAAACAGCACAGATGGTGGAATACCGGAAACACATTTCTGGCCACCTACACTAAGTCCCACTAAAAATCTGAACTGGAGATTTTCAAAAATTAACAAAAAACAGTCAATCAAAAAATAGCTTTTTTGCTATACGGAAGTATCCCATCCATGTAAATGTCATCAGCAGCTGATCTTATAAATATTTTTACTTTCAAAAGTTTTAATTTAAAGTTTGAGCATTAGATAAACCGGTTAAAAACAACTCAGATGCAGTACCTACCCAAACAGAATTGCACATCCACCACAAACAAAAAGCCCTGAGATGAATAAGAATCGTGCTCCAATCTTTGTCAGCTGAAGCAAGTAGCAAATGAAATATTGTTAAACGCAGTACTGAAAAACATTTTACATTTACCCACCCCAAAAATGTGTCATTCCACCTTATTTTTAAATTTAACAGCCTAATCTTTATGTATGTAAAAGTGCTGAACATCTCTGCCAATTTCTTAATCTTGTATCTGTATCCGTATTTTTATTAATGAACATACAGTCGTCTGGTTCCTTTTTGAACTAATGAAGAGAGAGTTCTACAAAATATTTCACTGGTTTTACTTGCAAAACCTCAGGCTATCAAACACGTGTATGAGAAGTAAGCGCTCTGGGATAATGTATAACCAGACTACGATGATAGTCCCCAAAGGTCATAATTTTCATAATTTGTGATTGTCCTGGCTAAAGCTAATCTATGAACACACAGCACATAGCACATAGTACTTCTGGAATTTTTTAGAACCAAGGGTCAAAATGACTCCTAGGCTGAAATCTGAGGGTCATTTTGTAAAAACCAGGGGTCAGCCTGTCATTCTTGAATTTGTGTACGGAAATTACCCCTGAATGTGCAAAACCAAGGGCTCTAGGGAGCCCCAGACATCTAACAAACTACTAACACATCCATTATAAATTACATGTACAATCCATGATAAGTTAGCCTGAAAAGAGAGATCCTTCCTTTCTCTATCATGATTTCTACATCACTAGTTTATCATTATGTTTGATTATATTTATATTATAGCTATATCTGTCTCTTTAGAGCTGTGCTGGTCAAACAGCAAGCAGCAAATAGCTGCAGGTCTAGTAACCAGATTTTACAGAAGTACAAGCCAAACGGTGAAACGGACAAGTTCTTAGCGATCACAACTAATGTACTTCAAATAAAGGGAGACTACCTGGAACAAATGGGTTTCCAACATAACCCAGTGTTAGTTCACCAGCACTCTTCTGGCAGTGGAAACAGACACCCATTCAGTAATTTGCCTCCATCCTTCCCCCACTCAAAAAGTGGAGACAGGAGTTACGACAAAAACACACATGATTTTCTTTTTCCAAAAAAGTCAACTAAAGCAAAGAAAGAAAACTTACAAACTGTCCGTAGAACGGAGCAGACAGAAATATCACAAGCTCAAAAGAGCTGAAGATAATCCCAATGACTGTTTGAGATGCACCCTTCTTGCCTGCCTGCAGTTATAAAGCGAGAAATATATATTTTATGTATATAACATACTTATATTACATATATAATATTTTACGTATGTAATCAGTTAAATATTCTTTCGGTGTGTTGGTGTGTCTGTTTAAATACTATCATGCATGCTGAAACATTTTCTCACTTACTCCCTCACACAAACACTGCATGTATGTGTGGCTATGTACGCGCATGCATGCACACAAACACACACAAAGCTGTGAGTGTTATCCTTCATACTCACCTCACTTGGAAAGAACGGAGCCAGCAACGAAAAACAAATACAGGCAGTGAAGTTGGATAATGCCATCATACAAAACGTCCACTTCTTGCGGGAAGGCAGCAGCTTAAAAGAAAATGCTTTTTCAGGGTTTGAGTCACCTGTGCTTGTTGTCTTCCCGTCTCCATCCTGCTGCTGACCCTCATTTATTTCAATATTTACGGAGGTAAAGTTTTCTGTTGAAGAGAGGAGGGGGGTGCGTTCGGAGGTATCTAAGTGTTTTTCTCTTGCTCTTTTTCTTTCCCCAGCTGCCATTATGTTTCCTTGGGGGTTCTTCTACTTGGCTTACGGTTGTCACTTGTTACAGCTTGCTGATGATATTTTCCAGGTTTAATGTCAGTTAAAAGTTTTGTTTTGTTCATGACCTGTAATAAAATAATACTTATTTTATTAACATTCAAACCGACAACTTTTAGTCCTAGAAACCTAAATAAAATCATTTATCGTGTATGTGTTTTGGGTATTTTTCCATTGTGATAGAGTTCAATTTTGTTTCATTTTTCTAGTTCTATAAAACAAGAAAATCAGGTTGTTTCAGTAATGGCCAAGGTTATGCACCATACTACACATTATACAGATTTGCCATCATTGACATACATGTATATAAATTTTTGACAAATGGTTCTGGTGACCTGTCCTTTGTTTTGCAACCTGACATATCTCCAAGCACTTACAACAGGCACAAATGAAACATAACATGTTCAATACACCATGGTATTTTCCTCTATTATATATCATAATAATAGAAATGGAATGCAAACAATGTAACAACATACACTAGCATACCTGTATATAAAATATTCATACACACGACATGTCCTGCCCACTCATTTTTATTTTGATTTTCTGACTCCAGCAAGGGGCCCTACATTTCATTATTCTTCAATATTTTTATAATGTACCAGGGCGTAAATGAAGTAACCACTACCAGTTTATATCTTCCTACTACTATTAAAGCCATACTAGGTCAAAACAGCCAAAACAAGCAGAAAAAATGTAAAACTCGTGTAGGCCTACAGTACATAATATTCAAGTGATATTCTCATATTAAATTAGATAGTACATCATAAATTCATGGTTATTTAAATTAATTGATATGCATATTATTAATCATATTCATTTGCATAACATTGAATGATTGAGTACATCCTAACGCTATGCTTATTCAGTAATTAGTAATTGTAGGATTAAGAAAAAGCACTTACGAAACAACATCAAGTTTGTGTGCGAGCCACCACCAGCGTAAAGGAGATGTGCACTGTCTACCCTCATGGCTTGATTATTTCACCCAGGAATTTATTTTTAGCCCTGGAACACCTCGTCAGTGATTGCTGTTGGTTGGGTAATCGAATCGAATCTCCGAGTTCCCTTGCTAGTTTGAGTTATCTCCCTCTCAAAGCTGTTGATTGGACTCCGGCGGTCAGAAAGGTGTAGGGGTTTTCTCCCTTACACTGTCTTTCAACTGGACTTCATAAACTTCTTAAAATATACTTCACTGCATCCGAACCCTTACTAAATAATATATCTCGTAATGATTACGAATTTGATGTTGGTTCCAGCAGAGAATGTAGTCGCTGGTTTCGGCAATAGTGTACTTCACTACCCAGGGGAGGCAGCTCTGCTCGAGAAAAAGTTAAAGGTTCAGAGTCCATTTAATGATTTATTAACAAGAACTGAAAAGAAATTAGCCGATATTTTAGAGCAGTTTGGACACGTGTGTGTGTTTTGAAAGTGCAAATGTCATCGCACTTACGAGCTTTCAGTGTTTGCCGTAGACTGCCTATTGATTGGTAAGTGATCAAACAGGTCGCTTATATTTCTATACTTATAGCTTATGACGCGGTCTTCAGTCTTGTTTCGATTTTGAGCTCTCAGCTGAATGCCGCACATGGCACATTGCCTGTGGCAGCAGTGATTTTGCTTTTGCTGGCTACAATTTTTTTTGGGGGGGGGGTGCAGCACGCGCGCGCGCTTCGCGGGGTGGGGTTGGGAGAATTTCTACTCAGCACTGCAGCGTTGGATTTCAGGTCCCGACCGTCTGTTTGGAGGAGTATAGGGGGTGGCAGGGATTAGGGAACTTATATTTAAGATGCAAGTTATTTGCCTTGCATGCATACTGACGGTCATGATAATCACATGTTATGCATAGTCATGCATCCAGACACGATTTATGATACAGATGAATGGGCAGATGTTGACCGCAGAGAAACCTTCCATTGAGCCCATGATATGAAATATAATACATGCATAGGGATAGTCTTTCACTTCCGATTGATTTTACAGAGTACAGTGCCAGCAAATTATCACAGCGCCCAGTACTTAATATTTATTATTTACTCATGTCAATCATATAAAGCATAATTAAGCAGTTAATATATTATATGCTGAGTGATTGTAAGTTTTTAAGACAGCAGTAAAGCGATACACAACTTTTATTTTATTATGTCAGCTGATATTTGTGGTGTGGTTAAAGTATCAATTATTCAAAATCCTGTTGCAGTTCAAAGATCAGTTTAATTTCATGCCGTTTAAGTTACATGGTGTCGTGTACTTCAGTGATACAATTTTTTTAAACAAACAGCAGTGAGATTCTGTCATCTTTCTTTTATTTATTATTATTATTTTAGTAACTGTCAACTATTTGTGCAATTTTATATTTATTAAATTTCAGGAAAAGGTTTGTGCCATCTTCAGGTCGATTAAACCAGAATGGTAAGTGCATGATTTGAATTTTTTGTACGTATGAAAATTGCTTTGTTTAAAGCTATTAACACTTGACTGAAAAAAATAGAAAATGGTAATTGAAAAATTAGTTCATTTTAAAATGCAAGGAGCTTCATTCTATCAGAGCTGTGGCAAGCCACAAGTCTTTGTATGTGGGGTTGGGTGACCTGTTAAAAATTGTCTTGGCATTGCAGGACGTTATGCAGCTTTTGCCTCCCCATAGTCAAACATCATTTCTCCAAGGTCTATTGGTGTGCAGGGATTAATTTTATCTTATGCACACATAAGTTCACCTCTGCCTCCAAGCAGATCTTGTCCTCAACCAGCCACATTACTTGCTGCCGGCCAGGCCACCCTATACCCAGATGATGGCTTCTGCCGCCAACACCATGTCTAATAATGCACAATGCTCTCACCATTTGGAGGGGACATGCTGCCCCATCATGTGCTTTAAAAACTGTCACGTGAAGGCACATTTTGAGGTTGCCATTGCCTCACTTTGTGCCTAGTTACACACCTTTTCTTAAAAATTACTGAGCAAAACTGTCCACAAACTTTCAGCTATTCAGAGGATGTTTTAGATATACTGTAGTTTGAGATATGTAGTAAATATGGAAGTGTTAAAAGGAGACATTTTGTACTTTTTTTATTACAACTAGGATTCCTGTCAGCATATAGTCAGACTACTCAGAAGGAGTATGCATATGAGGTAGGGAACACTATTAATTTGCTTTATTGGTTTGATAAGGTTTTAGTAGAAAAATTTGACATGTTTTGGAAACATGCATAGCACTATTAAGAGTTCTTTATTCCTACTGTTATCATCAGATGTATTCCTGTGCTACAACTTGCACTAATTTGCAGTTTTTAAGGTGTGCATGTAAGTGTATAAGAATTTAATTTGGTACCTGAATTTTGAAACAAATCCACTGATCTAAAATGGAAATGTAATTATTAAAATGCTAAATAATAATAGACATTACTCTAAATGTAAAGAATATTAACAAGAAATGTAATCTCTTTTCAAGATGGCTTGTTCCAATATTCGATATGGAGAAGGTGTGACACAGGAAGTTGGCTTGGTAAGTCTTCTCAGTTTTGTAAATATTCTGCATGCAACTTTTACAGCCGTGGTTTTTGTTGCTGTTGTGCTGGTGACGGTGGTCATAGGGGATGGTGGTAATGAAGATCGACTGTACCCAGCAGACGCCTCGAGATTTTCAAAATTAGAATGTGATATATGAATAGTTCAGAATCTTTATTCAGAGATTTGATGAAATATATGGTTCAGACACCATCCAAGATACATATCTCAGGGGCAGATTATGGGGGTGGGGCCCAAGGGGGCCATCCCCCCAGCAGAGCAAAAGAAAAACCCAACAACATCAAAAGAGATGAACAAAAAGATTGAAGAAAGTATTTGGGAGGCAGAGTCCTTTATATAAAATGGAATTGGACACGAAGTCTGTGTGCAAGCACTAATCGACCAGTCCTTACTGCCTCTCAGGTGTATACTTATTTTTCATCATTTTCTTGCCCCCCCCCCCCCCCCCCCC
>SMGT01001248.1:21153-40829 GCA_004794575.1 Lanistes nyassanus | reverse complement strand
CCCCCCACCCCACCCCCTTCAAGAGAACCATGATCCACCCCTGTATCTGTCAACTTCTACAACCGTAAAACATGTAACAGAAGTCAGCATATTACATACAAAAAGAACCAGTGGTTGACATTTCTTCATGGTTATCACAGGACTGCCTAAACTTGAAAGCCAAAAATGTGTGTGTGATGACGGATGGTAAACTGGCTGGCATGCAGCCAGTACAGGTTGCCCTGGAGTCCTTGGAGCGACATAAAGTTCCATACAAACTTTATGACAAAGTGCGGGTGGAACCATCAGACAAAAGGTGCCAAAAAAGTCCATATTGTTTGAGAAGTACATGTAACGTGTATAGCATCACTGTTTTTATTAAATGCATGGTTGCTGCATGTTTTAGTGGTGAGCAGGGAGGAAGGGCTGTTCTCTTTTTGCAAGTTCAAAGATGTGTGTGTGTGTGTGTGCATTATTTCTTGTACATGCATCTAGATTGCTGTAGTGTTGTAGGATGAAAGTGAGAAAGAAAAAGAAGAAAAGGAAGAGAAAGAAACTGGATGGGTTGTTGTGCTAACAGTCGTGATGGTAGAGATGGGGATGTTTAGTTGGGGGTGGTCAGGGAGGTGTTACTGATTATTTTACTGTATATTTCAACCACAAAATATTCATAAACTGAAATCATCTGTTGTTGCAGCTTCAAAGATGCAGTTCAGTTTGCATTAGATGGAAACTTTGATGTCTTCTTGGCAGTTGGTGGCGGATCCGTTATGGACACATGCAAAGCTGCCAATCTTTATTCTAGCAATCCCGATGCTGAGTTTTTGGACTATGTCAATGCTCCCATTGGAAGAGGAAGGCCAGTCACACATACTGTGAAACCTCTCATAGCTGGTACAGATTTATCTTTTAGATTGAAATCCCAAGACTTTTTTTGTTTGTTTTGTTTTTACGTTTCTTCAAGCATTTCTTCTCACAGCTCTATGTTGGTTTATGTTGTGTTTTTTTCAATAATATGGAATACAAATGTGCTTGTAAACCTTACTTTAGAAAAAAGAGAAATTGAACTAAATTTATCAGGCACTTTTGTATCAACATTAGGGCGTGTAATCTTGGAGGTTCTGCATTGTCAGTTTAAAAGGGGATGAAAACATTGTTAAAGTCAGTAAATGATTTATCCAGAAGTATGAATTAGAAATCTAAGCAAAAGCAATTGAGTTGTCAAGCTTTTAACTTTATTTCAGTATCAACTACTGCAGGGACAGGAAGTGAGACTACAGGCACTGCTGTATTTGATTTCGTAGCCCTTAAGTCAAAAACAGGTAAATTAACTGAGGCCAGAAATGCTTGTTTCTTAAATTTATTTAAGAATATACTAAAATCTTTTGGTGTATCTGAACCATGAAAAAATCTCCAAATATTCTTCCAGTATTTGAACACTGGCTCTCCTTGAATGTTTGAATGATCATAACATGCACCAGCCCATCCCCACCCCACCACCCAACTACTTTTCTCGGTAGCATTACTGTCTCAAACAGCAAGCTGTGCTTGGTTTAGCACCAGTTTGATGATTTTATAAGGATGACTTCCTTAAATAATTCTGTGGTCATTTCATGACCTTACAGAATAGTGTGCTTAACTCTGCATAGTAGATGGAAAGGTCTGTGCAAACATGAGTATGCATGTGTGTACTCTGTCCATGTGTGGTTGCACATGAATGAAATGCACGTTTGCATGCGGGTGTATACGTGTATGGCCTAGTACCTGTTATTGATGTGTGTATATACATCCTCATGCTGCTTGCTTCAGGTATCTCCAGCAGAGCACTAAGACCCAGTCTTGGAATTCTTGATCCACTTCATCTGAGAACAGTTCCAGAAAGAGTGACTGCCTACACTGGCATTGATGTTTTATGGTAATTTGACTGGGAAAGCTCTTTCAATGAAAAATTATGTTTATTATTAATTTTGCAGCAAATAAAAATATTTTTGTTTTAAGCCTTTAAAATTATCCTGAGTTGGGAAATGTTTTGGTAGGATTATCTATAAAATCTGGAATGTAATTTGTCATGTTTCCTATGCTTCATTTTCACAGATTTAGTACAAGTATTTTCATTTCCCTTTGTGCTTACTCAGTACATGCATACGTTTTAAAAGATTTCGTGCATTTCTGATGTTCACAGCCATGCAATAGAGTCATTCACAGCATTGCCTTATTACGAACGACAGCCTCGCCCTGACAACCCCGTTGGACGGCCTGCCTATCAAGGCAGTAATCCAATTAGTGATGTGTGGTCCAAGCATGCCTTGACTATAACATCCAAGTTCTTGAAACGGTAAGTCAGCAATGACATTCAACCAACCTCCAGCATGTAAAAATATGGTGGTGTATGTGTATTCTTCTATTTATTCTTTAAAGTCTAAATGATACATTTAGCACTGACAGCAAAGGCAAAATGACACCCTCTGTCATGTTGGGGTCAGGGCTTCAATTTTTCAGTTACAGTTTTGGTTTATTTAGTGTCAGATATATAAGAAAATTAGAGAATAATATGTGATTTCTATCATTTGTTGACAAATCGATATTGAAGGTTTTTTTACAACATTAATTGATGGGTCAGGTTTGATTTGATTGCTAATTAAGGTTGATTGTAGTCTACCAAGCAACCAACCAATTGATTGATTAATCAGTTATTCAGTCCATCCATCCCATCCACTCGTCCATCAGCCAGTCAATCAATTATTCAACCAACCAACCAACCAAATCATAGCAGGAACTGAACTAGCCATCTCAGTTAAGGATCCATCACATACTTATACAGCAATCAAGGCTGTTTGAAAGACATCAGCATGGAAGCTGTTATCTGGCACCGTTAGATGCACAACACATGTAACTTGTGCCCACTCCATCAGGATTCATGGCATGATGCATGTGTAGCATTTCACTCTGTCATTTTTTCCAACATTTAACTCTTTCATTGTGTACTTCTGTAACGAATGTGTGTGCAGCGCTGTATACAATGCAAATGACCTGGCAGCACGATCTCAAATGCTACTGGCAAGCTGTTTTGCCGGAATTGGCTTTGGCAATGCTGGTGTGCATTTGTGGTAAGTGGGCAACTTGGTGCACCTGGCCGCATGCCGCATGCTTGTCATACCATCTCTGTGCTGTTGCAGAGCAGTGTATGATGCTGGGGACGAAGAGGCAAGGTCCCAAATGTTGCTTGCGAGCTGCTTCGCAGGTATAGGTTTTGGCAATGCTGGCTGCCATTTGTGGTAAGTGCAGCTGCTTTTGTTGTACAGTGTTTAATGATCTAACCATCTGCTTTTGTACATCTTTAGGGAGGGGAGGGGAGGGGAGGGGAAATATTCAGAACAGAGTTGGTGACTACTCAATGATGATGTACCGATTATTGTTTGAATATGGACCTGACTGATTTTGAATTCCAAACTGTCTGAATGAGCCAAACACATGTATACTACGTTGTCCTGTTCTTCTGCTTGTATTAATTAGCATTGACACAGAATTGTTTGAGAAAACCTGCACACAGACACATTGGTCTATTGGATTAGGACAATAACAATGTTCATCACAGTAATTGCAGTTATGAGGGTAGTAGAAAAAAATAAAATTACGGATACAATCTGTATGTCCAGAATGTCACTGCATAGGTATACTTTACTGTTATTTTGCAGATTAAAAACTGCATGGCTTGCTACAGGAGTAAAGAAAAACAGGCAATATACGAGAGAAATCAAGCAGATAGAATTGAGGGGAAAAAACTGTGAAAAACCAATTAAGATGAGATGCACAATGTAAAATTGTGTATGTTTTATCACCATCCATTTCTGTGTTTCTTTAGTGCCTTTCTTAATAAGATGAAGGTGCATTCTACTTTGCCAAAGCTATTCATCCTAAAGAGCCATGTTCAACCAAAAAGGATGCACATTGTTCCTGTTAAGAAACGGCTTCAGAAAAATAATCCTAGATGCTTATACTAATACCTTCAGCTTTCATTCCAATAAAGCAACTAACAATGTTACAGCTTAGAGCTGGGGTGTAGACCCATTTGTTTTCCTGAACAGTTACAAACATGTCCTGCACTAGCATGGTTGTGTTCCAGAATCACTGAGGGTTTTGTTGGATTTTTTAACTTGAAAAGGAACTTTTTCCAGTCCTGTAATGGGCCGTTCTTGTCCTTAACACAGCCTTGACCCTGCCACTAGGTGGTGAAAGCTCTAAAGGCACAGGAACACAAAGCTTCAGTAGATCTACACTGCATGACGAGATTAATTTGTGATCATTTGGCAGTGCTCTATAAGAATGCCAAACAGATGCATGTTATACAAGTGCAACAGGGCACAAGGGTTCAAATCCTCTTTGTAAAGAAAGATCAGAAAACTGTTGATAAAGGCAGTTCACAAACCAAGCGCAGAAGCAGTAAATGGTAGTACTGTTATTAGTACAGTGTATATAGCAGGGCCAAGGGTCTACTGTGATTGTCGCAGTCTAGAATAGATCTTTTCACCCTGACACCTTTCCATTCAGTCATCAAAGTTCAGCTTTCAAAGTGTCTACAGTCCAGGTTCCCTAATGCCATTTCATGGATATTTGAGGCCATGATAAAATAACCAAAGAACTTTGCTTAGTTATGGATGTCGACAAAGGAAGCTGCCCATGGCTATGCCTTTAGCACTTTGCACTTTCGCCATCTGGTGGCTGGAGTTATTTCCCTGAACCCTAGCAAAACAGCCCATTTGTTGCTTTGGATATTGCTAGTTGTGCCGAGTTGCCTAAGCATTAAATGTTCCTTTGCAGATTTAACCAACATAATTTGTAACAATTTAACATTGTTTCTATAGATTTAATAGTTTTTAAAATGAAAGTTAAGCATGCATTTGAGAGTTCTTTCTTTTTCTCGTCTGTGTACAACTTTATGTTTTGGGGAATTTTTTGTTTTGTTTTTGTTTGGGTGCCCCCTACCCCCCTCTCCCTTGTTTTTGCTTTCCATTAACTTTGACAGATTTAGATTGCTATATTTTGTGGGAAATATTGTCCATTAATTGATATGGTATAATAAACTGAAGTATTCCTTAACGTTGTGGAGATGCGATAAGCAGTGTGAAGGGCGTCTGCCTCCCCAAATACCCCATTCATGCACATATTTACTCGTTTACATGATTAGGTGATGGGTACCTTCTACTGGTAGCTTATAGCATTTTGCACCAGGCTACATTTAATACTTGTGAGAAACGTTTAAAACTTATTTAAGGCAATTAGAGAGGACTGATCATGAAGAAAACATGATTTAGGACATAAAATACATGTACTGCTATTAGAGTCTTGAAATATACTAAAAACATGCAATACTGTAGAAATGCAGTCATTTTACTAAGTTTTTGGTCTTGCAGTCATGGCATGTCCTATCCAATATCAGGATTGGTGAAAAGCTTTACATCCAAAGACTATGGCTCAGATCATCCAATGGTTGTAAGCTGGTATTTTTTTATCTGTAATTTTATTCATTCAAAATGTGTAAAATGGTAAAGAAATAAAGTTCAGGCTTTGTTCATCATAAGGATCATTCCTCTTCTAAGTCTCAGTGCCACCAAGTGTGCCATTTCAGATCTGCAGCAATTTTGGGATAAGCTTCTATGGTCATTCTTGTCCATTATCAGCTTCTGTTCAGGTCTTTCTTCATTTTTGTTGCTCAAACAAGCTACACGTATTCCTTCAGCAGCACTTTTAACCACGAGAAAAGTGTATGTGTACATGTGTGTTTGTGTCTCTATCATAATAGTGATCATCTGAGTATCAGCAGCAGCAGCAGCAAAGATACCGAGTTGATAATCAGAGTGGATACATTTGATTCTTTTCCCATTTGCAGCCACATGGACTTTCTGTAGTCATTACTGCCCCAGCAGTTTTCACTTTCACTGCCCCAGCATGCCCTGAGCGCCACCTGGAGGCAGCTGCTTGTCTGGGTATGGTAAAAGAAATTTTTAGTTATTCATTGTTTCGGAGAAAATGTTGTGGCCCATGGATGTGGTTTAAATGATCATATGATGGGATAATTTTCTTGGGTGTTATAAATTAAGTTCATGACATCCCATTACAGGGGTTCAAAATGTTTTTAGCAATTTGCTAGCATCTATATAAGGAAGACAAAATTTTGAAAGGGCAGATGGTAACTGATTTTTGGCTTTCTGGGCTTTTCAGACTTTTTGGTTTGTTTTGAATAAGCTTCTTAACTAGTACTCATTTATTTGATAATATATAGCTGTTTCTAATTGTTGCCCGTAATTCTTTGCGAAATATGGCAGTTGTCTTGCATTCAAACAACAGCCCAGAAAAAAAACAGATTTGGTTATTGTTAAGCAAATTTTGATAAAGAGATATCCAAGCAAGAACATGGATATTTTCATATAATATTTGGCATGCCAACTAGTTGAAAATCTATGTTAACAGGGGCAGATGTGAGAAATGTTAGAAGAGAAGACGCTGGAAAATTTCTGGCTGATGTTCTTCGCAAGATCATGCTTGACATTGATGTTCCAAATGGACTTAAGGAACTGGGCTACACTTCAGCTGATATTCCTGATCTGGTTAAAGGGACTCTGCCACAAGTAATGATAGGCATTTTCTTATTAGTAATTATGGTGTAAAAATGTGTCAGGGGAGGGGGTAATCAAGCTTACCTGATTTTTAAAAAAAATCTTTTTAATTCAATTCCATACATTTGGATAAATCTGTCCTTTAGTAATCTATCCTTTTCACCCTACATATTTCCTTATCATTGCTTGGGGGAGGAGTCATGATATGCCTATACAATGATTGTCAGTGTGATTCACAGTGTTATTTGGATTCTGTTTGCAGCATCGAGTAACAAAGTTATCCCCGAGACCTGCCAGTGAAGAAGACTTTGCTGCCATGTTTGAAAGTTCACTGACAGTATATTAAAAAAAAAACCCTGCAAGTGTTCTCCTTCAGCCATTAAGATGTGCCTCATTGTCAAGTGCAATTTCTAGATTAAAACTATTTATTCTGATTTGTCTCTTTGTTTTGCTGGTGGCAGAAAATGTGATAAGCAGGTCGAGCTTCCAGAATGAACAGTATTGTGTTGTTTGGAGGCCTATGACTGGCATTACATCCCCAGATGTCCCATACAGTTGTTTTGCCCCCATCATATCTGTTGTCCTCAAGGGATTGTAATGGGATCCAAATTACTGGTTACAAATATGTTAAAACAGTGCTTTCTGGCTGCCGCAAGTAATTATTACACAAGAAATCAGCCAGCATCAGTCAAGTTCTATTCTGATTTCTTTACTGGCATCTTCCTATTCGATCTAATTTGGTTAAGATGAGAAGACTAGGCTAATGAGCAATTTTCTTTTCATACTGTAACACCTGTTACTGTTGTGTTAGGCAGACTGCAAGGTTTCAACAAGAAACATGGTGCACACAAAATCACCCCTTGATTTCAAGTAGCTATTTAAAAAAATACTGGAATTTTTATAAATACATGTTTGGTACTAACTCGAGAAATTTTGAATTCTCCTGCCCGCCGCCAGAGGGCAGTGAAGTATGTATATACCTACCCACTACCTGCAACCGTGGATGTGCTGTAGGAAAGCATCACCGAAACTGCCATTATCAAGCCGGATATGCTGCAGAGTCTGGTCCGAGCTAGCTTATCCCATCAATTTTTGTGGAGTAACGAGGTGGGGCACATCGTGAAGTGAAGGGTACCAGCAAGCTGAGGTTTCAATTAATAGGAGTTTGGTGGATGGGATAGAAAAATTTGAAGGGCTCATCACCGTTTCAGTTAAGGAGTGTCGTACCAATAACTGTAGCCTGTCGGCAGTGTCGCCAAACTAAACTTCGTCGGGGTGGGGAGGCATTATGATATTAATAACAAAGTCAATTTTGATGGACATTAACAATTTTAGTAAAATGTGAGTTCGGAAGAGACCAAATTTTATTTTGTAGGATTATATGAAGCTGTAAATGCACTGTTACCCAGAAACTATAAGAACTATTTTTTAAAAATACGCGCGTTTACATAAACCATATATTTCATCAAATCTCTGATAAAACTGAAACGCATACCATGCAGCTGTACGTACCTACCTACGTGTTCCCCTGAGAATTCTCTCATCTCTCTTCGATCGTTTATACAAATAAGTTCATATTGACATCTCATCTAATAAGTTAAACTCTTTTAAAATTGTTTCTGTAATCTGTACATAGCTGCAGATTTGCTACGAGTCCCCTTAAACTACTGTAATTTCCTAATCTACTGCCTCCAAAATTAGATCTAAAGTTCAGATCTAATTTAAATTTGTCATGTCCTTGTATGAATTTTCGAGCGAAAGAATGCAAGATAATTAATACCGTGTTTTGAAGTATCTTGGATTTCAGAAAAAAGTATCTTAGCAGTTAATTATCAGAGTTTAATAAACACATCTCAACAGTAACATAGCTGGAATCTCATTGTTGCAAACGTGGGGATTTTTTCCCGCCTTTTTACAGAGTTAATCTGGGCCTTCATAAGGTTTGTATGTTTTATTGTACAAAAGAACATATATTTATATGCACTTGTTTTGATCTGATATATGGTGCTAATATTCTTTAATATCATTTTATTTTCCGAGAAATATTTTGAGTTGCATTGAAAGAAATGTCCGTGATATTCATTTAGGAAAGATGTTACTGGATTTTAAAATGACAGGCCTAACCGCCTAGGAGGGCGAATGGCTGAGATTAATTATACATTAATTTAATCAAGGGTGATGCTGATTTACTTAGCTTAACTTTCGTTCAGCGACAAAATATATTTATTGTTTAAATGTTTTACGAACTTAAATGTCAGTTTAATTTGTAGAAATACTGAATTAGAGATATTTGTTATATTAAGATTATAGACCTACTTCATACTTGTTGGGCTTTTTTCCCCGTTACCTATACTGGCTATGGCTCTTACTGTGCACCTCTAGAGCTGTCATTGACAATTTCATTAGATCATAATCTTCAACATGATATCGTATCGTATCGTATATTACGGATCAGCATTCTGAAATAAAATATGCTGGACAACCGTTTCTTGGCGTTTAACCGAATTATTTTTTTTTTTGAAATATAAAGCAGACTTGAAGTAAAAATAATAAGTATATAAACGTTTCTACTTTTAAAGATTTGTGGCAATTACAAGGGTTTTTTTATTTTAGTGTCCTTATAGGCTTATGCACTTCAGTTGCTTCCAGAAGCGAGATCGACATTCTCAGAATAGCCCGTACATTAATCTGAAAATGTTAATTATTCTAGTGTGACGGGCGCGATGAAGCATGTAAGTGGTTAACATTACTTATTAGGCCCGCGATCTGTTGGATGGAGAAGTGGGAAATTCAAGCAGAGCGCAAATTGAGAAGCTAAAACTAAAAGCTAACCAACGACAGATCGAGCGATACATTACGTCGACGAAACACGAAACTGCCGAGAGGGCGCAGTAGATGGCAGTATAGCCGACAATTCGAATACTAGGGGTGGGTGCGGGTGGTACGGACTGCGTAGGTTTTACCAAACAAGCCATTCTCTGGCTGTGATTTTCTAGATCGGTGAAACAGAAAGGTTTATGATTTTGGAGGCGATGATGAGAGATTTTGATCACCTTATTCTTGTCCTAAGTCAGCAGATGGTATTCGTTATTTATTACTCTTGTTACGATCACGTCACATAGTGGCAGCTGCAGGATGTAATCGAAATATATGTATCTATAGGGGGAAATGCGCTGCTGAATGCATTCCAGTTGTGGATATGACCAACCCCAGGTCAAGCAACTGCATGGTTAGACAAGCACACGACAATAACTCGATCTTCAACGCTTATCAGACCCACTTCTCCAGAAGATATGGTGTGAAAGTATCATGCAGCCATGCGAAGTCCAAACAAAAACAAGAGAGGAAATCCTGTATATATTGTGTGAAAATTCGTTCCGAAAGTTAATCTGAATGCAACACTTCACAGGCTTCAGGTGCACTCCTTTCCTGTGCAACTTGCCAACAGTCAAAACGCGGAATCCTGTAACTCGTAAGTCCTCTGAGTTTCAACTACCAATTTTAGTTAACAGTATATATATATATATGTTGCAGCAAACCATAACCAGGGAAAGTCGAACAGAAACAGAGTAGAAGAAAATAGGTTTAAGCCCTAATAAAATAAGTACTTATTAAGAAGTAAAGACAAATAGGTGGTACTAGCCGACCTAGCCATGAGCCCCTCGTCGGAGAAAAGCATATATATATCTGACTTCGAAATGACTATAAAAGAGAAAGGATAAGGAGCATTATGACGAAGTAGCCAACGTGAACGGGGTACGTAGCTCGGTTCGCGAAGCAAACTGCGTGAGCTGTTATCTGCCTTCGAATATCCCGTAGAAGAGATCAAGGCGATGTAAACGCAGGCATGGGAATTGGCCGCCGTTTGGCGGAAGTCAGATTTTTAGGGGGGGGGGTCTTCTTTAAAAAAAATTAGGTGCAGCTTTTTTGTGGGCGATTTTATATATGTATAAATAAAATGCTTTGTTCTCTTCCGCCATCGACTAAATTTTCTATGACGAGCTTTGGATTCTCACTTCCTGTTTTGCTTCCCGTGTGCATGCAGTTCCGTTACCGCCTGTCGTAACTTTTCCGTGCGCACTTGTCGCTGTACAGATTCGGACTGATTGGGCCTTTACCCATCATTTCCGCCAGATTCCATATTTTTTTAAGGTGTTCCAATTCCCATGCCTGTAAACGGTAAATAGCTGATATGGTTCCGAGTTCCGCATCTGCACACGAAAGATTTTTCAATCTCTAGCTAGTCTGGGTGCAATGTCAGCTTTGGACTTCACATAGCACATCTATCAGGACTTTTTGACTCAATTCAGGCCCTTCACGATTACTCATTTTCATTTCACGATCTCAAACTTCAACGTAGTCAATGTTTCGGAATATTAGAACATTGTTTCAGGTGGTAAGGATCTAAGGGAGAGGGAAACGGTGGCAGTGGGTCCCGAAGTTATAGCTACAGTCTCCAAAATCTTGTAATTTCCAGTGGATTAATTCAGCCGACTAATTTTGCATCGTAATCAAACACGTATACATCACCCCTTTCCTGGCTTAGAAATGAACTCGTCCATCACTGAGCAACTTCCGCTGCTTGCAGATGCAGACATCGAGCTCGCTGCCACACACAGCAGACGATAAATGAACTCCAACGCCGGGTTTTCGGTAAAATATTCTTTATGATTTTCACGTGTAGCTGTCGGCTGTGATCCCTTGTGGTGAATTTGTAAACAATAGCTTAGTAGACACTCTGAAACACACAACTGATATTCCAATTCATTTAAGTTTGAGCTATACTATAAATTCGCTCCTTCCTTGCACTTAACACACTGAGAGAATTAGATCTAGATATAGGTTATGCCTGCCAGAAGTGAGGTAACTGCAAATGCCCATTTCCTTTGTCCTCAAGAATAAAGATGATGGCTCCAGTGAGTTTGTTAGAAAGCGGCTAACAGAGCGTCGTCTCACCTTGTCTACGCCGGCACACCTGCAGACGTGTGTGCACATCATTCATCGACCGCTACACGGTGCAAAGTGCAGCACAACAACAACACTGTACTCTGAGCAAGGTTGCCAGGAACAATCGAACTGTGTGTGTGGAGCAGTGAGTACGTGCAGCGTGTCTATTAGATAAGTCTAATTCCATCCGTCCTGCCGATATTGCTGCCATCTGACAAACGATCTCTTGTCATTGTTGAGGTGAAGGCTTGCGGTATGGGAAGCCAATTGCTACAATGCATCGACTACATGAGCTGACAACGAGTCCTTCCGGGTTCGTCTTGAAATCCGCAATTTCGGAAGCTACAGAATGAAAAAAGATCACTGAAAGCCCTCTGACGCGCACATTGGAAGAGAGTGCCCTAGGTTAAAACCTTTCCTGTCTTTCGGCCTTTCCGTCCCTTTCCGGGCTGACCAGGGCCGGATTGCATGGGCGATCGTACCTGCTGTTCCGGTCATAAGAGTGGTCGTAAGCCCCGCTCGCCCTGTGTGTTTTACGCACACCTTTACGTATTAACAGGAGATAACACTTACGCAAGCCAGGCAAAGTTAAATATGACACAAAGTTTCAAATTATTACAGTGTAATAGTACTATTACTTTGTTTTACATGAACTACATTCTCACTTTTCGTGGATTAACAGTGACCACGTTACTGCATTGTAAAAAGCAGCCATTTCGTACTGTCAGAAGATACCTGACTTTAACGTCTATAACATCGATCGTTGCTTAGCTTGGAAAACTGAGGCAACGCCCAAGAAACAGGTGTTACAATTTAAATCATACCTACACATTGTTTTCTAAATGTAAGCTAAAGTATGCTATATCTTCCAATTAGAAAAAAGCATGGAACTTATTGTCATACTGTCTTCTACAGGTAGAAAACAACTCGTCGACATGCGCACTGCGTTGTATGGTTTGAGTTTGATCGACTTGATCACCCTGACGTAGACCGTTGGAGTGAGCGAAATGCTAACAAGTAAGCGACTATTAGGCATGGTTATTGGTAGATATATCTATAAGGAGTTATTTTGAAATCTCTCAATTTTTCCAAAAGAATACGTTACAAGGTCCAAGACGGCCAGTATTAAAAAGATAGAGGGCCTTTTGACATCACGGATCAACATGCCTATGAGGGGAGGCAACCTGCAGATCTGCCAGGATCATTTTGAGCAGAAAACTGTACAAGTCGTCCTCATAAGTTGTTCCGCCTACATAGGACAAGTCTAAACGGTAGAAGAATTACATAATTTCCAAGCTCAAGTAACCATAGAGAGCCAAGAGAATTTATTTTGAATATACAGCGCTCACGGTATACATACAGTTCTATATCAGTGCAGTGGAATCTCCGGGTGTACATCGTATGCCCAAAGCACACAATGTTTTCAGAACAGGTTGGGGTTTTCTCTGTCGTGACTTGAACCTGCTATGCAACGAATTTTGTTGTAAATGCGACTGGAAAAGGTTACAGTCAACTGATTTCACAGCTTAAGATGGAAACTAAACCCTTGGACTGTGACTTAAGTTTGCTTTGATTGTGGAGCGCCGTCTGCAGCTTCTGCTGATGGTGTGTACTTTCGTGCGGGTGCAAGAATCACAATGATGAATATTGGTTCATCTGATTACAATACGCTCGTTGCATGATAACGAAGTTATTCCATGTCTGAGTGATTCAGCACGAACCGTGGAGATTCGGGGCGGTTTGGAATAAAGTTAAAGAACGACGTTCGTTCGTCCTTGGTAGACGGGGGCTGGGTAGACTGGCCAGGCGCGAATAGTAAGCATGCATGCAGGGACATCTCAGATATGAAGATACGGATGGAATGAAAATGTGGAAACCTTCGTTGTCGTCGTCGTCGTTGTTGTTGGCGGTCGGGTTTGCTTTGGGATTTCACATGGTTTGTCTGGGGTTATTTTGTTGTTTTCGATAGCAGTTAATTGCGAGGTATTTTACTTGCTTTCCTAGTATATTAACGCCATGCTAGCTGTTCTTTTATCTTTTTAAACTGGATCTTTTTGCGGCACAGAGTTGATAGGTGTATGATGCCTAACAGCCTACAACAACGACAAAGCCCAGGTGGTCGATACTATGCGTTAACAGCTTCCTTCTGATGCGTAATCTCCCCATGGCTACCTAACCCACAGCTGGCCAGCCTGACACCTGCTCTAGAGCTAAGGTCCATTCCCAGCCATGTCCCCCAGCGTCAGAACACCTCGCCCCTTGCTCTAGAGCCAGCACCCTGATTTGAAGTGTGAACAGAGACCCCCATGACACCTAACCTACGCTTACTCCACTTGATGTTTACGTCAGCGAGCTAGTCGGTGGTTTGAACAAGGGGATAAAGGCCAGAGGGCTGTGGATGGGTCACACCTAGAATCTATGGTGCAATCTCTTCGACCCACCAGACCCACCTTTCTCTCTCTCTCCCCCCCCCGCCCCCGTCGCTGTAATCGAAAGATTTACAAGTGTTTGGCAGTCTTGGGTTTACGGAAAGACGATAAAAAGTTGCGAGATTAAGAAAATTAAAACTAATTGGCTGCTCAATTGCCCAAATGGTATGCAGGGGAGGTAAGCAACGTGCAGTCTTCACATTCTGCCCCATTTGCTAAAGCTGATTAAGCATACGGTTAAAATAGATATCAGTCTTGAATAATAACGACTTTCCTCGTTCTAAAACGGGTTATCTAATAACCTTCATAATCAGAATATATAATTAATAAGGGTAATCTTACTGTCCTATAAAAGAAATAATTATCGGAGAAAAACGGAAAGTGAAATGTTTTCTCAGGTCAGTCCATTTATATAGTGCTGGCGGAATCCATAAACTCCGTTATTGTCCCAGATCTCATTTGCAGTCACAATGATGAGTGTACAGTGTTGCTGAAAGTACGTGATACATATACTTAGACATGTTCTGAGTGACTGTAAATGAGAACATGTACGCTCCAATACGCCAGTCCGCAATACGCTCGTCTGCTCATTAACTGGTTAATTACGATATTGCGTTGTGTTAGCGTGTGTCTGTCTGTGTGCGTGTCTGTCTACATGTATTCTGTCAGGCGCTGTGGGCCTGCCCTCTGCGAGGCGGGGTACCGCGCTTTATAAATCCTCTATTATTATTATTAATAATGTCTACCTGGCCTTCTTTCATGTATGCTCTGAAGCATTAACTACGAAGAATCCATAACATGATTATTTTATCCTTTCCACTTTCCAAGGAGTCTTGTGAAACGACCAACAAACCATACAAAGAACCCTAAATAAGGACTATCTGTACGAGAGACATAAAATTGCTCCCCATCTCCACACCCCGTTCCTTCTGGATCCGCTGCACTGTACATAGAAGGCGGGCTACTCTGGGACATGTAGGATTCGCTAGCTGCTAGTGAACATCTTTTGTGTATCGCCTTCTCCAGTATTCAGTGGTTTTATGAAGATGTTCCTCAAGTTGAAGCATCCATATTATTTTAACATTTTTTCCGATAACAGCCGTGTATGAAAACAGAAGAATTCGAAGATTCGACTGTTAGCCCACATGCTTTAAAGTATACAGTTTAAGCAATGGTTTCAAGGATACAGTTCATTTGCAAATATCACTTCGGTTGCGGCGCAAATATGCCGAGCTGCAAAGACGCGGAGGAAGGTTTCAGGTCCATGATACAATCTTAAAGTATGAACTGTATCGACGAACTAGAATGCACTTTCGTCCTGTTTAGAAACATCTTAATCTCTGCAAGAAACCCTTTGGCACTTGCGTCTGAATGCTTCTTTTCTTCATACGAAACCCATGAATAAATACCCGTTTGCTGAAGGTTTACTCTCTTCCTTCACTGCGATGATGACCGTTGAGGTCGGTGATTGTCATTTGTAAGCTGACTGATGAGCACCTAGTGGATTCCGTCTGAGTGGTGAAGTAGAGTACGTCACGCAAGACTGCTGAGTGCAGTATTTTGAAAATGCTCTCCGTCGAGCTTAAAAACTTTGTAGAGATACGCTGCAAAGAGCGATTGTGATTGACTGCAAGCAAACAGCTAACAAACCGTTTTACAAAACACCTCATCAGTTAAAACAACAGTCCGCGCGTGCTTATGATGTTGGAATAAAATATTTTTATTTTCGTCACTGTGATGAAAAAAAACTCCGCTCGAGATGAAGAGAATCTGATTCGTGACCTTTTCTGAGTGATGAACTTGAAGGATTACATTCACACTTCCAGCATTTATTGTAAGAGTAAAATTGTAGACATCCATAAAAACAAAATTCCTACCGCAATTCTATAACGGGAAAAGTCGACGCCGCATGCTTTCCACATTTTCCTTGATTCTACCTGTATAAAATTGCATGTTTAGTGTACGTGTTTGTTATTTGTAATTTGAGTAAGCTTGCGACTGAGTCCATTAAACGTTTTTGTTTTCGTGATTCTTAAATTTAAGAACAAATGCTGTAACAAGTCAGCTTGCGCGACAGCTAATTGGAGGATTCGGGCAATCCGTTCTGACTTCCGCCTGTCCTGCTTGCTGTGAACTTCAGATCATATTGCTAGCATTGCTCTCAGCGTAACATCTTACATTTATTTGTTGGCAGAAACTGTATCCAAACCTGTGCCCACATCAAAGCCAGGGGATAGAACGATTTTAAGTCGGGGTAGCAAGTCTGCTCGAACTGTGACGTCAGCAGTAGTAAGCCCGTTTCTGATAAATGTTATGCCATCACCTGGTGAGTACACGGAGGTGTACGCAGATCCACATAGAGACCACACACTTCCGACATTGGCGTTCTCCTGGGCCTTTTTCTTTCCGACTAACTTGTAGTTGGTTTCTTAGCTGCGATGTCGCAGTTTTTAGTAACTGTCTCTCTAAGAACAGACTAACCCTTAGGTTGTCAGTTGGTCAACGCAGCAGAATGCAGGACTTGAACTCACAACCATCCTTTTGGGGATTCAGCAAGTACTACATGTTTCTCACCAATGTAAAGGGAGACTTTCTACGTAAAAGTAATTTTAGTAAGGTTAGAAATGTGTACTGTATGTAACCCTCCCATCTCTCCACTGGGTGGCTTTTTATGTAACTAGTGATATGAAGCTGTCTTGGAAACAGTGATCATGAGAGCGACGACCAACCCCTCTCTGACGACACCTAGATTCTTGCCCCTGTTGTCTAGAGGACAGAAAAGCTGTTGCAGCCTTAAATAGTGTCCCATAACCAGGCTAAGTATGAGGAAATAGTACACTTTTCTAAAATCACTAAAACACTTCAAAAATGTCCTTTTGCACTCGGGTCTACAGGTGTGCTATACCAGATCATCGGATCGTTTACCTCGGCTCACTGACATTTATAAATAGGCCAGGCCAGAGATAGATTTGATCATTCGCGTGATCAAGCTTGGATTTACAAAAAGAGATGGCAAAATTCAGTGCTGACTCCAATTACTTGTACTTTGTGAAATAGAAGTTGTACACATTAGTTATATAATTGCGATTAACCACTTTATCCACAAAAAGTGTAAAAGTGATGTTTCGTGCCATGTATGCCGACATGAACAGCTGTTGTCACCAAAGTTTTCAGGGTGCAGTTCACTTTCTCGTTTCCCCTATTTCCATCATATATTTGACCTATAGCTTCACAAAGTAAATCCAGTGCCGAAAGATAATAATAATACAAAATATTTATAAAGCGCTATATCTCCCAACTGAGCTCACAGCGCTTTACAGTACACAAAACACACACACACACACCTTACACACAATACACTGGAACCTATTATTCATACGCACATTTGGATTGCACACAGGGTAACTGATAGGCAAGACGAAAGAGATGAGTTTTATGGGCAGTAGGGAAGGAATTTGAGTCGGAGTTATTGCGGATACCGGCGGGAAGAGAATTCCAAACCGTTGTAGCAGAGAAAAAAGAGCCCTGTCCAAAAGACTTTGTTTTGACTTTTGGAACGACCAGGACAGAGGCATCAGCAGAACAGCGGAGGGTTCTGGGTAGAGTATAAGGCTCGATGAGGTCTGAGAGATAGGTGGGCACTCTGGGATAGACATGCAATTTTAACAAAAACCCCATGGTGACGTTAGGAGCTAGAAGCTCGTGGAGTGGTCACCATATAAAGCATGGAAGCCAGGCAGGTTTCTGAAGTAGTCTAGCCTGACCAAATTTTTAACTGGAGAAGAAAAGGAAAGAAAGAAGAAGGTAGGAAGGGTGGAAAGTCCACGAATACCATAGTATGAGCTTACATACATGTACGGGTTGAGTACTTAAAGTAAGCAGGAAGTACAAAGATACCAATACGAGTTTCAATGCATAAAAACAATACTACAAACATTGCAGGATTTCCGTTTTGCTTGCTTGACAGTTATATCACTGGAGTATCTGGACTGAGGTTTACACAAGGTAAAAACGCAGAACCTACTGCGAAGCCAGAGACCACGCACATGCGAGTCGCACTGTCGAGCTTTCAAAACATTAAAAGTCCTTGATAAACTTGTGGACACGCAAGAAAATTTCGGTATTGAACGACACAGATTTGGTTTTCCTGATAGTAAGAGATCATTGTGAAGAGAAACAGGAGCTGGCAAACGGAGAGTTAGTAAAGTGTCCTGGCGAGCATTTCTATAGAGAGGACAGTCTAGTAGAAAGTGTTCAGCAGAATCCAGAGAAGGCAGTCTAGTAGAAAGCGTTCTGCATAATCCAGAGAGGGCAATCTAGTAGAAAGCGTTCGGCAGAATCCACATAGGTATGAATGGTTATTTGTTAGATTTCTTTTATGTAGTTCCCAGTTCAAGTCGACCAGTCCTAGTCGCAGTCTGCAGTATGTGATTTGTTCTTTATGATTTCCAATATAGTAGTAACCAGGAATAGCTTTTTGGGATACGTTTACATATCGTTTGAATTCGGAGATTGGGTGGTTGGTATATGCTGTGTTTTACTTTTATTTATTTAAAAACAACTGTGGAGGGTCTTTTATAAAAGCGGATTAAAAACTTTAGTGACTTCGCAAAGTTGAATTATGGTCTTAACGATGCAAAATGACTAGCTGTTGGTCGTTCAAGTTAATCTTTAACGTGTCTTGTCACCAGCAAAAGTTAGGATAAAAAGAAACATGGGGATAAAGACTGTTAAAACCCGAAGAGGAATAAAATTTAAAGTACTGAGAGAAGACCCACCAAAGACCATCCCCTGTAAACACGTGTCATACGCAAAGGTGCGTGTGCCAAATACGGGATCTGAATCCAGGACCTTCTGCGTCGGTGACTCGCTTGCGTTAGTATTGTGATACGGCTTGCCTCATTAAAAAAAACAAACAATAAGCGGGTAAAATAATAAAAGATCTTGTGCTTTTTGACAAGACACTCCTTACGTCGCTAAATGAGATTGAATGCTCATCTTTCGTTTGCTTTTGTGGGAAAGGTTAACGTCAGTTGTTTGAAAGTTTTTTTTTAAAGCCCAGTTTCATGTGTCAAGCCAGAGGTTTGGTATCAGGAAAAATGATCGCTAAGATCGTCTCTTTTGCCACAGAGCAAAATGAAAAGAACCTAGCTTTATCAGGCATTTGTCAGATTTTGATTACTCAGGTTTTAGACGCATAGGAAGAGCATACTTTGGATCACCTTCACGAAACCTGCACCAGAAGTGTTGCCAGCACTTCAAAGAAAGTTTTTTGGGAGTGCTTAGGCGGTCAATAGGGGATCTGGAAACTGGAGATGCACGTACAGTGGGAAAAAAGGTGTCAGAATGATCTGCTATTCTCGTGTTATTGCACAACACCTGAGAACTTTGCGGATAGATCAAAAGCAACAGCAAATGCGATGTCAGACGTATAAAGATATGTACCTTATAGCTAAATGAGTACGTATTATTGATGTTAGATGAAGCGAAGGAAGCAAAATAGTAATTATCTCGATAAACTCTGTATCGATATGCTATTAGGAAGTCTTAGACCTTTACGGACAAAAATGATTGTTCTTTGTGACTATCTCTCGGGCCGTACGGCGCTATACTCAAGCCCGAGAACCAAAGTTTTGAGAAAAGCTGGTACCGCGGTAGCACACCCCCCCCCCCCCCCCCCCCCCCCCCCCCCCCCCCCCCCCCCCCC
>SMGT01001248.1:0-13087 GCA_004794575.1 Lanistes nyassanus | reverse complement strand
CCCCCCCCCCGTCGCAATTCCCACAGTTTACATTGGATTAAAAATTGTAGACACTGACTGGTGAATCGGCCGAAACAAACGCTTAAACATAGAATATGAAATAAGACTTCCAGGAATGAATTACAACAAAATCTGAAATAAAATCTATTTGTCTTTCTGTGAAATGTCGAAAAGACGCTTTAGTCGTATATTGTACAAAACCGTCGCTTTTTTCAGTCCGTTAGGGGTAGAGTGTTAAATGGATGTCGGATGCAATATTTATTGCCGACTTCTCTTTGTTGCTTCTTTGTTAGGAGCACTTTTAATCTCTTTTCTAGATTTAAAACAGTTCTTTTGCGCTTCTAATTGGATTTGGGGTCGACATTTAGTATTTCTCGGTGAACATCTTTTGCAAAAGGAAGTCTGCTAACCTTTTTTCCGCTTAACCAGGGAGTCGTATACTGTGCAAAACCGGCCACTTTCGTAAGTCATTGGTCGGGTTAAGGAGGGAGTCGTAAATGGGAGGTCGTTTATATAGTAAATGGTCTCCTTCAAAAAGGTTTGGGTCGTATGCTGGAGAAGGTCGTATATGGAAAGGTTTTTTAAGGGAGGTTTCATTGTATATTGTGATCCTCAATCGATGTTTGATAGGGGTATCTCCCTTGGCAAAGGTTGTTAATACTTTTGTTGCTTTGTGTGTCTGTAGGACATAGACTTGTATTTTATTCGTCTGCATTAATGTTGTTCGGGAGGAATAAATTATCCCCAGCAGACGACAATGCTTTTTGCTTTGACCTTACGCACAATTTTTTTCTTTTAGCCGGAGCACTAGGACGCACATTCAGCTGGTCAAGAAAGGTCTTAACAAAAAAGCAGTTCTTGAAGACTTGGACCTGCTACATCACATATACCGCACCTGAAATTCTGAGAAGTATGTTGCGAACGTCGTGTATCTCTGGGGTTTGGGAGTAGGGTGTGTGTGTGTGTGTGTGTGTGTGTGTGTGTGTGTTCACTGTTGATTTTAAACGCTGCTGCCGCTAAAGAAATGATACGTCAGGTGTAAGCCAAAGACAAGTAGCATGTGCAATTCTGTTTTTCAGATGCTTAACAGAACGAGAGATCAGTGTGCCAGCATGCATGCGGACAGTATTCGTCAGAGATGAAGACATTGTCTCACCACCCCTTCGTGTTTCCCTCCCCAAGCAAGTTCCTGCGCTACACAACGAAGAATCGACAGAACGCCTGCAACCTGCTCAAGGGAATCGTCAGAAGGTTTGTCTGAAGGGACCTGTACCTAGCAGCATGAGTTTGAAGGCCCACCGTTGACTGCATGTGGGTGTTTGTTTGCCGCTTGTTGGCTTACACGGGGCCAGTAGAAGTCGCTAGTAGGGTGTCCACTTGCTGCTGAAGGTCGGCAGATGCAGCTGCTCCTACACTGACTACAACCTCATGAAAGCGGAGTCTGCTGACCACAGGCTGTCCTCGCGCAAACCGTGAGTCTGACAGTCACTTCCTATGTACACTACCGACCAACCTCCGTTTAGACATGGCTCACAACTCCCAGCGGGTTGGACAACGCAACAGCAACGTATTCGTACGATGAATTTGCTCAACGACTGCGTTTCACATTTTTCAGCTCGCATCCTGCTCCTACCTTTTCGTGCTACAAATTCCCTGCAAGAAAAACGAGCATGCGATACATTCTACGCCTCCTTACATTAAAAGTGTCTTGTTGCCTCTTTTTTACCACTTCATTTTGTGATCACCTTGTTTTTTTTATTATTATTATATTACTGGATCGGGACGTTTTCATGGACAGTACAGTTTCTTGTGAGAAAGCTGGCGGTTTTTTTTTTTGGTTTGGTTTGGATTTTTGGCTGGTCTACCAGTCATCCTTGCGTACTGTGTAAATCCCGACGCCGCCACATTCTGGACTAAAATACGGCAAAAGTATATGAGTCTGATAAGAATAGACTTATGTTCTTGAAAGTTTAAAAGATAGCTCTTTTCAATGAAAATTATTTTAATGTGAAAATATCGAGAATTTCAAATTTATGTATAATTTTATTAGAAAATATGTATTTTTTCATGAGTTTTTGTACGGCCTGCTTTCTCAGCATCTTTTGTGGATTTAGACTTGCATCAAATGTCCTTACTATACTAAGACTGTGAATCGCATGAACCTTAACTGCATAAGTTTAGAAAAAAAAGTCTTATGATGTTATTTCCTAGATGGCTAAAGTACTATTTATAGATAACAGCTGGCAGACAGGCAGACAGTTGAAACCTGGAAGGTAAAGATCGCTATATGAAAGGACTTGTCTCGCTCTCACGTGCAGGCTGACATTTAGACTTGAGCGTAATCGTGGTATACGTCCATGCACACCAAACGTTTCGAAAACAAATTTCATAAAACCCCAAGATGATACAGTTTTTGTTGTCCTTTGGTTTATTTTCCAGGCGACGAAGTCGAGTCATTACTGATCAAGACATTCGGGATATATTTGATATTTACGAATATTAATTTTCGTAATTTTGTAGCTTTCTGTATTTATCTTTATAAGATACTGTATCTTAAGGCAATGTACCATAACTTTTTTCTTTGGTAAACAGATATCCCCACAAAAATTTAAGGAGAACTATTTCTCTCTATGTGTGTTTCGAACAAGCCACCACTTAGTTTGTGGTGTTTCTGTGGTTTAAGTTAAGTGTTGAGTTTGGTTCCAGCTTTTTGAAATAACGTCTATGGGATCCCACCTCTCCTCTCCTATGGCAAGGCATTCAGGTTAGAACTAAGAACCCAAACTGCACAGACTGTTAAGCTGCAGCGCCATTTGCCTGACGTTCACACAAAAATCTTGAAGAGGGGAAAGTTTCTGCACCTTGTCGCATATCTCTTGCTGTGAGAGATGGATCGTTCAGTGGCATCTTATGACCCAGCACGTCACCGTCATCCTCGGCAAAGAAGGGGCGGGAAACCAGTGCACAGGACCTTTCTGTTCCGTATCTATTCAAAGCAGTTGAAAGTGGCTCAGCAAAGAGCTCCAGTTTTGTGTACCAGAGAGGGACGCCTGCTCAAGAGACGGACCCTGTGACTGTTCTGCCCCAGCATCATGGTACGTCTAAAATGATAGCTTTACCTCCTCGCTACGACGAGCTGCGCTTTCGTAGCTGTGGGGTAGATCTTGATATGTCTTGCCTACTCGAACGAAAACCTCTTGTTCCAGCTGCCTCTCTTGTCAGATCCGAGCGGAAGCCGCAAAGTCCATCGTGAGGGCGTGCGCTTATTCCAACTGCCCCTCTCAGCGACGGCGATTGCATGAGTCGGACGATCGCTCCAACTTCCGCTGTCGTCGGCGCCGACAGCCGTGCTTTCGGTCCTCCTGTCCGCGTGGTCTACTACATCGGACTGCAAATGTTTGTTGGAGTGCTCTCGAAACCTAGAGGAAAGACGATGTTCTTCGCCGGTATCGTTTCGTTCATCTATTGGAGACGAGATTTCCTGCTGTCTGATCTCTGCCTTCTCTTTTTCCTTTTCCGCAAGTGCAAGCTCGATCAGGCTGGTGTCTCGCTTACTCCAACTTCCTCTTTTGTTCCAGCTCCCTCTTTTGTTCCAGCTCCCTCGCTTATTCCAGCTCCCTCGTTTATTCCAGCTTCCTCGTTTATTCCAGCTTCCCCGTTTATTCCAACTTCCTCTTATTTCAGCACCAATAGGGCAGTCATCTACATCTTCGTAGTCCTTATCGTCGATGTCCGTGATTTTCTGCTCGTTCCAGGTCCTATCCTCGATAACATTGGCGCCCTGATATCCACTGCTGCTGTCGTTTTCTTCAAAGATCTCAGGGTTGGGTTTGTTTCCAGGTTTGAGCTGCGTTGCCCCATCTCGCTCGTTGCGCCAGTTTCCTGTTCTGTCAGGTTTGCTCGCACTCGCGCTTTTTCCGCCCTCGATTGGCAACGCTTGGCGTTTGTTCCAGCCAACCCTGCTCTGTAGATAAAACGGTATGGAATCGGTCAGGTAGAACCCGCTGTCATCACCGATACCGCGCTTGTTCCAACTTCCCTTTTTGACTGGACCCACCGCATGCGCTTGTGGTGAAGAATCATAGTCCAAGAATTCCTCGCTCTGGTGCTGCTGCTTTTCTGTGCTGCAGCCAAGAAAAAAAGGTATTATAGCTCTTTGCGCATAATCCTGTAGTTTAACATAACCCCAACAACAACAAAATACGTACGTCGGTAATAGGGTTGCTAATAAAAAGGGTTATGTACATAAAATATTTTATGAGTGCTAGGGGCGCAATTACTAATTGGTGGTTGGAAGCGTTATTAGAGAACCTAACGAGGACGTCATACGTAAAGCCTCTTTGGGCTATAGGGACTGCAAGGTCCAGATGCCTAGATAAGTATGGCTTATGGCAAAGTTACTGTGTGTCATCATATGTACCATCAAACCAACACGGATTGTGGGTGGCTGGGTGGGTAAGTTTAACATATGTACAAGTTTACGGCTAGAGACCGGCCCACGGTGAGGTTGCTTTTTTGTGTTTTGCGTTACGTTGGAAGCGGATGGCCGAGTGGGTAGAGCGCGAATACAGGATGGTTCGAAACCCGTGCGCTGCAGCACACTTCCCCCAGTTCACCCAGCTGCGAATGTATCTAACCCCATGGGTTAGGGAAGGTGGAGCAGCGAGGGAGAGGCATTGGGCATAGCCCTGACGACACTGCTCTACAGGAATGTGGCGGTCTTAAACATCTCCATACAACCTAAAACAGGTCACGGGACAGGGTTCGAATTTAGAACGAAATCACAGAGTGCAATCCGGACGGCACCCGGACTTTAAACTCAGGATGCAGAACAAAATTACAGAGTATTCTCATCCTGTTTTACCGGCTATAACAACAAACTGCTTATCACTTCAGCAGTTTAATTTTTCGTTTGACAGTGTATATAAATGTTCAGTTACACTTTATTTTCAGTTACTAGTCTCATATTTTCTGGCTCACTCCGCAATGTTATTTATCGATTCACTGATAGGATCAGACTATGACTGTCATTGCTTTGAAGTTTTTGCTTGAACCAAAACACAGAACGCAAAATATAAAATAAAGAACAACTTTCAAACAATAGAAGTTAGAAAAAATCTTATTTTGCTTAAAAATGGTTCATCAATGCTTCCCTTCGTGTCTCCCCACGCAAGACATTTATTAAACAATTTACTCACGTCAATTCAGATCGAAGACGATCACACGAAGACAGGCACCAAATCTCGTGCCAAGTGCCGTAAGTGTTTTCGTGCACTCCGAGCTGTAAAAGGTAGCAAACGTGAGCACAGTTCAGTGCGCTTGCATGCACAAAATAGGAGAACTGCAGAAGCAGCAACAACAGGCATCTTGATGAATGTTTCATCCTCTGAGCTTTGAGCATCTGGAAGAAAAAAAAGATTTTATTACGCCCAGTAATAATCTAAGCTAACATTTGGCAGAATGTGTGCTTGTGAAGCATGCAAGACCATGATTTTCGCCATAATATATAACAAGGTGATTAAAGAGGTTCCTGAAAGTTTTATTTCAAAGACTGAGTTTCTGAAAATCCTGACTTTTTGTTCCATTCAGATGTCCCTTTGACTTCTGGAGTTACATTTTTTTAATTAAAAAAAGCATTGTTTTCTTTCCCTTCTAATCCCTTTCTTCCACTGCCTATCTTCATTCTGCTTATGCCTTCAATAAAATCCCACGTCCCCCTGACTGTGGCTAATATCGGCATGAAACATTCTCACAACTGTTTGCTGTACTGAGTATTCACATCGACCTGGAAACTACGTCTCCCTTTACGGGTGGGATAAAACTAATCAAAAATCACTATTTTAACAAAAGTCTAATGCGAATGCGACTTAAGTGTAGAATCCCTGACCTACTCTGTCCTCTCCCGGGCACGACACTGTTTTTCCGGTTACTGTGCAGTGCGCATAAAGAAAACGAGTATAATCTCCAAGTTCGATAGTCACGCGAGATGTACGCTTTTTCTGTTTGGGTAAACGCTTATTTTCGCGCACTGCGACCTCTTTCATCTCCTCTCCCCTTGAAGCACGTAAGGACATTTTTTTTTCCAATACAGATTGAAAGAAGTTTAAAATAAAAGCAAACCCCAGCTAAATTTGATGCATGAATTATTCCAAAGCGCAGACCAGCATCTTGGTAGAGAAACCAGACATACTTAGCTCTCTTCTTTTGCCCCTCTATTCCGAAGACTGCTTTTATTTATTCGTCGAGGCGTCTCAGAATATCAGAAAGCCCCATGTTGTTAATAGGACCGTCTGCGGAATATTAGCCACGTCAGTCAGACAGCAAACATTTGCCGAAACTTCTCAGCAAAACACCAGACATCGTGTCTTTGAAAGCAGCGAGCGTTCACGGTACTGCAATATTTTATTAACATGGCTAGAGAGTTTGTACACATTATAATCTTAAGACTGAGAAAAGGCGAATTGTGCTGCTTATCTTCCTGGGTGAGTTTTTCAAGATGACAGAAATTGAGTGGTTATATATGTCCAAAATAAAACTGAATTCAAGCTTGAGATAAAAGTCGGGTCATTCTTTACATCGTAACCCTTTCAGAATTGTTCTTCAGGTTTTGGTGGTGGGTTTTTCAAACTTCTTTGTTCTTCAAGCCATTGTCGCACTTTGCAACACGTCTTCTCACTTCCGACAGGGGAATCTAGGCTAACAATCCTCAGTCTAATATACTGTCCGTCCTTTTCTTCGGCTAGTTTGCGACGTTCAACACCAAGCAGGTGGCTGCTAGGAAGTAGTCATTTCGCCGTTCTATTGATTCTATTGAACTAAACTGGCTTACAAATTCACAGCATTCTCACGAAAGATTTTCGGTGTTGAGGGGAAGCGCTGACCTTGAAGAGCGTTGCACACCCTCTCGTAAATGTAACTCCTTGCTTAAGCTACGCAAAACTATGTTATAACGGAGTCGAGTGATTCAGATGGACCAACAAATAGTTCAGGCTTCGCACCCTAGTATCGAAGACAAAATGCACGATGAAAGAGCGAAACACTTTTCTCTCTTATGTATGCTAATGTGATGCCTGCTTTTGTTATCCACACATTTAGTGGCCTGTAAGCCTGACGACATAACAGTCTTAAAAAGGATGGGGAAAGTAGGTGTCAAATATAATCACAAGTAACGACGTTTGGTGGCGCTGCAGCAAACAAGTTTTCACCTACTGCAGAACGAACTATTACGTTGAAGTACTAAAGGAAGAGGAGTAGCAGGTGTTCTGGGCCGACGCCGTGTTAGGGAGCTAATGAGGGACGATGGGCTGTACACTGGTAATTTCTCAACCAGACATATCGTAGGGAACATCTGTCGGACAAGAAGCACCTTCTTCCCTCCCCCCTCCCTCCAATTTCTTTTGGCGTTCTTCAGTCATTCTCCCTCCTGCACGGGAATGGAATGTAAACCTACCCTCATTTCCTAATTTCTAGAACATCAGGTCTGTTTGTTTTTAAATTTGCCGTCGAACGAGACCTTATTTAGCTGGAAAATATAATTTACTTGTGTAAGTCGTATTTTAACTCGTGCTGTGAAGGAACCAGTCATTAACTTTGTTATGCGTGGTGTGTGTGTGTCAACATTTAACTTCTGTCTCAGGGCTGGGCTGCATACAAAAATACAAATGCCGAATAGTCCGTACGACCGGATGTGCCGATACAAACACTCATGCAAGCCAGCCCTCATCGCTATGCATATCTATCGTGAAAATGCAAGAGTGAAGCTGGTTTGGGGAAATGCTTTAGATCTAGAACCTTCCGATTGTTCTGAAAGGAAAGCATTACGCAGCTGTTCAGTTTCAATTCTTTATTATTTACAAGCAAGAGAGACTGGAAAACAGTTAACATTAAATCCATCATACGGTCAAATCACGTCTTTAAGCTGAAGTACTGTACACAGTCTTTATTAGTATAACCTACAGTCCACAGAGATCCGAACAGTCAGGCTGGTGAGAACACTACACAGTCGTCCTTCGAACCGCAGAGTTCGGCTCTTAAATGGAGCTGTCATGGTATACAAAATTATAGATAATTCGTTTGCTTACCTACTGAATTTCTGCTCACCTTTTTGTTGCTTTGTTGTACTGTTGCTTATGTCTTGTCTTCATACTCCATTGAGGGTGAAAGAAGAATAATGAAATGAAAGTGAAATGGTAGTCGACGCGCCGTCCCGCAGCTCAAGACTATACGGTCGTGTTTACTCCCAGAAAAGACTTACATGACATGTTTCGAAAATGTATGTTGTTTTTTCTTTCTTTTTCTAATTTTACATTCTACCAGCACGTGGGATTTCTGAAGCTATATAAGCTATAGTAACCCACCCTCCCTGAGGACACAGATGAAAGACGACCGGGAAGCGCTCTGTGGTCACAATGGGCACAAATCGGAGCTTAATGCGCGAATGGCAAAAGCTAGTTTAGAGCCGTTGACAGATTCGATACTCCTCACGCATTGCGCATTTTGGCATCAGCATATAATCCCACAGCTTGGTGGTGGGTTTTTTTCGTGGCACCTTAAGCCGCTGACATAACCATATCATGTTACTTATGCGCTTATCAATTGTTACAGCGCGAAAATCTCTTCACGTCATGTTCTGCCTCACTTTCTCACTTTTTTTCATCCCTTCATTTTCTTTGTTTCCTTCCTTCCTCAAATCCTTGAGCGATACCTGGCAGTGGACTCCTGTCGATAACTACGTGAAAAGATGTGACTTAGATTTTGGCGAGTTTTTGCCATTCTGGTGCGCTCATTGCCCCCGTCATTCTTCCAAACAGTTTTGTATGAGCGTGGTCTCAAGTTTGAGAAACAAATCAGAATCGCAGTGCAGATGACCTCCTCGGAAATTTGTTAATTTTCTGCCTTTCCGTGACTCACCTGCGAAGTGTTTGTGATGCTCATTCCTAGTTTTTTTCCGGTCCAGTAATTTGCGTCGGTCACGTGAAAAGTAAAAGTGTCAACACCACTCCTGCGTTTCGGTAATTATTTCCAGGTGGCTGGTTATGGATGTTAAATTCCCAATTTTACTTTGGGACGATATTCATCAGGGGGGGGGGGACTCGGCAAGACCTTAATGGTGTTTTCCAAGTCTGAGACCTATAAAAAAAAACTATTGGAGAACAAAATGGACATAATCTTTCTGACTAGCCCCTAGCAGCGGTAGTAGTGCCAGGGTTGATGGCACAGCTGGTACAGTTGGTAGTACAGCTCGAAGACTGTGTTTGGTTTGTTAAAGTTACGCTATTCAGCTGTGCTCTCGTAGGTGTGGTACCTTTACATAGAGAGAATTTATTAGTTCAGCTTCTTAAAGCCATGTGTCAAACTTAAACAATAAAGTGCTGCTTACCAATGCCGTTTGGCGAGCAGCAAACTTCAGCGCTGGTTCTTCGTGATGGACAGTCGGTCGTAGCAGTTACAGGTTGCTTTGTTCCGGTAAGACAGCTGGTTTGCTGGCCTTAGTTAACTAAAGAAAAGGCTTCTTTAAAGTAGATATCTGTAACATTCCAATACTTGTTCTGTCTGCTCTTATCGGAAGCTAGATGTCCACACCTCGGCAAAGTGGCGGAAGGTGCCTTCGGCCACACGTCGCCTGCGTGCGCTGAAAGCTGCAGAATGTATCACTGCTAGCTTTCGGAGGTTCTTTTCCTTTATAAGGAAGGAGTGCGTGAGACGGTTCTTTGGACTGCATACGAAACCGAAGTGCATGCATTTAGATGACGTAGTTTATTAAAATGTTCCTGGTGGGCTAAGTTCATGACCTGCCCAGGCGCTTCGCCAGCTCTGGGAAAATTTTCAAGAGGGTGGATGTCGTGGGCGCATTGCGCCGTTGAAGACACCGACGCGCGCAGTTTGCTTTTAGGATTTGATCACTGGTCTGCTGCTTACCTCAGCACTGCTGTACCACGCGTCAGACAATACGTTCAAGCACACGCCCGCACTCTCGCGCGCACACATGGTATCATCAGAAACACTTTTTTTTTAACTTCCCAGTTTAAGCGCCTGAGTTTTATTGCTTCTGTGATGCTTAACACAGTAAGATTTAGATTTGTAACGCGCGAGAACACAATTCATGCACACTTCGCGTGGACGAGGCACCTAGACACTCTAACACACACACACCCTGGTTTGTTAACTGGTAGTTCAGAGGACTAGTACCAAACACCTCACTCCTGGGTACTTCTTGCCTAATGAGTTTAGAAGAAAAAGAAAAGCAGTTTCATAATTAGCCCGAAACACAAATCCAAATAAACAAAGGTATGTGGAGATCAGACTGTAAACAACAAATCAACACTTTTAAGTCAATGTGAGGACCATGAGTGTATATAATTTTCATTCAGTTTGAAGACACATTATACTGTCTGAAGAATGACTGTACAGTGTGCACATTCACTTGTAAGTCAATGTGGGGACACACATGTGTCAAAACTGTTCATTCATTTTTAAGACACCTAAAGGTAAGGGCACACAATTACCGAAAAATGACTGTACAGTGTGTATGTTCACTTTTCAGTTGATGTGAGGACACACCTGTATAAACTTTCTCATTCATTTTCAAGACAGTGAAAGGTAAGGGCACACAATGACTGTACAATGTGTATGTTCACTTTTCAGTTGATGTGAGGACAAACGTGTATGCAATTTTCCTTCATTTTAAGAGAGTGAAAATTTTTTAAGATTTAATGGGATTTCTGGAGGTCTTTGGATTGAAGGAACTTCGTGCTCTTTTTTCTTAGTGTTTGTTTGGCTTATTTCTTGATGTTGCTTTGTTACCAATTCATTAGAATCAAAAAGTATTTCTCATGCAAAAATATGCATTTATGGAAAGAGAAAACGTGTGTAAATATTGGCATTTGTGGGAGATTTACATGCATTTTCTTTTTTTCATAATATGCTTATTTTCATGCAGTGTATTTACAATGTCTAGTATGAGCAACTTCTCAACTTGTGCAAAGAACTCAGACAAAAATTCAACAAGACTGGGATGTTTTTATAATCAGATGTAATAAAACATTTGGATTACTCATATTTTTTAATGGATTTCAAAGAACAGGAAGCCAAAAAGCAATTAAGAGAAATTGATCACTATCTTTGTTGTTGACATTAAAAAAAATATAAAATGAGTACAGGCATCCTTTACATAATCTTAAATCGCCCTAGAGATGACCCAATGAGCATTTATCCTGTAGATTAGACCAGAGTGGGATAATTTGGCACTATACGTAATAGGCATTCATACAAATCTGGTAAAGTATTTTGCAACTGAATTATGTCTTACATAATCTGATTGTATTTTGGGGTATTTTTTTTCTCTTTTGCATCAATAATTAGAGGATGAGCTTTTCAATAAATGAAGGAATGCCTTATTGAAGACAGTACATATCTGTTTATAAAAACTAAACTTATTTCAAATTCAAACCGTCTAAATATAAAGGAATTAGACCAATAATCAAAGGATACAGATTTAACCAAAAAAAACTTCCCATCACTAGCTGTGAGAAATGCTTTCCCACAATTCCTATGTGCTTTTTTGATCTGCTTTTGATGATGATTTATTATTTGGAGTTAAAATAAACTCACCCATCCCCCCAGAAAAAAAGGAAAAAGTTAAAGACTGAGTAAAACAAGTCTAATCATATTGGTGAATTTGCAGTAATGTAAAAGAAACACACACACAAACAAAAGTACTCTGCTCACTATCCATTCACCTGATGAACGTGCAGTCCCATGAAGTTCAACATGTTTTACTCATAACCCCTACAGAACCTTCCCCATATATCCGAACATATATATAATGTACATGTATAACATTCATGACACAAAATATGCATTTAGTACATGACAAAATACTTTTAAAATTATTGATTACTTTAATATATCTATAAAGATTTAAGAAATTTTCACTAGAAAGGTTCTAGCTTGGACGTGGATGAAACTGTGAAAGCTATCATATGAACCAAATCCTCACAGGTCACTGTAACGTTTTGTGGGGTGTGCTAGAATTCTAGGGAAGGAAACACGAGAAACATACGCCTAGTGCAGACCCTCACCTTTTCAACCAAAAGGTACACGGCCAGATAACTTTACACATTTATTGAACTATGAACATTAAGAATGAAAGTAGAGGAAAGAATGGTGCAATTGAACAAACACGTAACAGTGCGTGTGTGTGTGTGTGAGTGAGCGTGATAGCAACAGTTTGAGACACGAAACAATTGTCTGAACACTGAGTAACACAACTAGCATACAATTAAATTCATATGAGTCAATGTGCTATCGTAACAGACTACTTGCGGAAAATGTGTTATCCAAAACCCGGAACAGAACGGTTAATCAAAAAAAAAGAAATGTTCACATCAGGAAATGATCCGCAGAGGTAGTTCGAACACGGTATGATAGTTGACACGCTGACGCAGTTCGTAGTGAGAAGCAAATGTTCCGACTGACGAGCGCAGATCTGTGAATGTCTGTAGCAGGGTCAAAGGTGATCTGTGAGACCAGTTGAACAGTGCCAGAAGAACTTGGTAGATGGGCTTGTCTAAAGATGTCAGGAACACTGGTTACGAACCATGTATTGTAATGCTAGTCCGTTGGACCTTGAGGTGACCTTGCTGAACTGACACAAGGTAACGATCAGTTTTTCATAGATTTTAGATCTGTGAAAAAGGTTCACTTCCACAAGTGAATGGAGTCCGCTTGGCTGTACACTCTCAGTCTACTATTAGACTATTCCAATGAATGACAGATTCACGGTTGAATATCGATAGCTCGTCCGTTACCTTTTTTTTTTTACGAGCTATGGTTCCCGGATGAGTTTTGTCGCTACACGAAGCCTACTTTCCTTCCAGTGACCGAAGAATATTCTCTCTGGAATAGCAACGCGTCTAGTTCTGTAGGAAAAACCGTTGGCAAGATTCGCAAGCTTGCAACACACGTCTGACCTCTGTAACTTCTCCTCCCAAAACTCCTGAAGCGTTCAACCTCCGTCCCAAAGTTTCTTCTGTTTCCCCCAACAACACAAATCCCGCCTTTCTATTGGTCCCTTGAAGCTGATATC
>SMGT01001247.1:274799-287564 GCA_004794575.1 Lanistes nyassanus | reverse complement strand
CTTGTCTTTCTCACGCAGCTCTGCTTGTAGTCTGGTGATGACTGTGTTTAGCTTGGCTACCACCACGTCGGCAATGGCGGACAGGACGGAAGGATCTGTCAGCGCCGCCTTAATGTCGGCCTTGATATCCATGGGGAGAGTAGTCGCTTGCGGTGTGACATGTGATGTGTCTTGTGGTGTGTCACTGTAGTCATCACACAAGGTGCTGGACAAGGGAGAGATATATTCCGGGGAGACGACCGTGAACGTCTCGGAGAAAAAGTTGACTACTCGGAACTTGTAGAACTGATAAGGCTAGAACTGTTAACCGAAGATTTCGGACTTATTGTGCATGAGAAGAGAGACCTGAAGACAACTAAAGGGAGACAAATATTCAGGATTATGCTAGTGCAGAGGTGCACAGCCGGGACAATTAGTGCTTAGAAAGGAAATATTGGATTAGTAGAGGTTATTGTTTGCTGGAGCGTTGGAAACAAGTGCTTGGGTTCGCATGTAAACAAGGGTTGATGGTTGAAAGATAGCATGCAATTTTGTCCAGTCTGTTCCAATGGCTGGTTATTAAGTGGATTTTTGTGGTGTATTGTGGTTTGTTTGCTTTTTTTGGAGGGGCTTCTTTTTTTGCTGTTGTTGCTTTGTGATAAAGTAGTCCACCATAGGCCTACTTACGTGACCGGCATATTTTCGCTGTTCTGCTGGAGCGAACACCTGGTTGTTTAACTTGTAGTAGTCGAGGGCAGGGAGAAGTAGTGGGTGAAGATTGAGTGTTGGACTGAGATTGAGGTCTGATTTTTTTATGGCTCTTTAAGTAAGTGTGTGTGAAACCTTGAGGAAGTGGAGTGAAGTAGCTGAGGAGTGAATTTTTCTGGGTGGATCTTTAAAGGTACTTTAGTTACGTCCAGTGCTCCTGGGTAACAATAAATAGTGGTGGGTCCTATTTTTGTTATCCGGAGTTGCGTTTTATTTGAGTGACAGAAGAGTGAAAGAACACGAAGCACGTGCTCCCACTAGGTCGTCTGACATGGACAGGGGTGGGGGTAGTGACACAAACTACCAGGTGGAAGTGTTGTGTGTTCTACACGTGGTCACGGTGTGTGTGCAGTTGGAACAGGTATGTGTGTCTTCATTGTTAAGATAGTAGAGCAAGTGATGACAGGAAAAACATGTTAGCTAACCAGAAAGAATGCCAGAGAATCATCTTCCTTTAACGAGTCTAGATTATTATTCATCCTGTAAATACTCGCTATCTGTAAATAATATTCTCTTTTCTTTTCGCTGTATTACGGAGTCTTGTTATTCTTTGTGTTCTAGGAGATTGTAAGTGGATGGGGGCTTGTGCCACGGTGTGCTGTGAAGTAAGTATATAAGAATCAAATAATACAGTGATAATAGTTTCTACCTACGCATATGTCGTCACCTTAACGGCAAGGACGACACGTTAAGGGAAAAGCAAAGTCCCAAGTGGCGACACTAAGCCATCTTTGGCCGTACATGGATTCGAACCAGCAACCTTCCACACACTTATCAGCAGCTCTACCCGCTGAGTTATCCAGGCCCCCTAAAGTAAGGCGAGATCTATAACAAACACGTAACACTAGGTGATTGCTGTAACAGACAGGTCACTAACTATGGCGGGTGACAGCAACGAGATACAGAAAGGGAAGAATTGAAGCTTAAAATATCGCGTGTGCCGTCTGGCTAGTACAAACTTCTTGGGCTGAGGTAATATAGTGATGCGTTATGTCAAGGGAATGATGCAAACTTCGACATACCATTTTCCTTCCTAGAACCCGCCTTAAAACGACGAGAAAATTACAGCTGTCTTTGTATGGCTTCTGCTCATTTGCATAACTACCATACTTTGGCAAGAGTACAGGAGAGGCCAGACAGCATGGACTTCTTGTCGAGACACTGATCTGGGAGAAAATATTTGATCCACGCAGCAGTTGTTTCATGCGTCACGTGCCAGCTAGCCGAGAACTTTCTTGACCTTTATCTTGGAAGAAAAAAAATGTTTTTTTCGATTTTTTTCGATTTGGGGCAACGGTTTGTTCTGCAGCATAAGAACCCTTTTACAAAAGAACCCTATTACATGAGATAAAACTAGTCTTTTGGACGATGAGAATGAAAGAAAAAACTCAGTCGCGGCACATTGGTGAACTGGATTGGTAAACTGGAGGTAGGCATCTCATGTTATGTTATATAGAAAGTGTGGTAAACTAAAAATAATGTATTTACAGGATTAATGCTCACAAAAGAAAATGTAAACAAATATTAAATGGTGTGGAGTTTGTGTGGAGTTTGTGTGGAGTTTGCTTTGATCACTCGTGACACTTCTAACGTGAAACTAAGCCTCGTAAAACTTTAATGTCCAGTACCCAGTAATCGGAACAATAGATTAGAGACAGGAAGTAACAACAGATTAGGAGACTGGATGTAGCAACAGATTGGGAGACTGGATGTAACAACAGATTAGGAGAATAGACGTAACAACAGATTAGGAGACTGGATGTAACAACAGATTAGGAGAATAGACGTAACAACAGATTAGGAGACTGGATGTAACAACAGATTAGGAGAATAGACGTAGCAACAGATTAAGAGACTGGATGTAACAACAGATTTGGAGACTAGATGTAACAACAGATTAGGAGAATAGAGGTAGCAACAGATTAGGAGACTGGATGTAACAACAGATTAGGAGACTGTATGTAACAACAGATTGGGAGACTGGAGGTAACAACAGATTAGGAGAATAGAGGTAGCAACAGATTAGGAGACTGGATGTAACAACAGATTAGGAGACTGGATGTAACAACAGATTGGGAGACTGGATGTGACAACAGATTGGGAGACTGGAGGTAACAACAGATTTGGAGAATAGAGGTAGCAACAGATTAGGAGACTGGATGTAACAACAGATTAGGAGACTGGAGGTAACAACAGATTGGGAGACTGGATGTAACAACAGATTAGGAGACTGGAGGTAACAACAGATTAGGAGAATAGAGGTAGCAACAGATTAGGAGACTGGATGTATCAACAGATTGGGAGACTGGATGTAACAACAGATTTGGAGACGGGATGTAACAACAGATTAGGAGACTGGATGTAACAACAGATTAGGAGAATAGAGGTAGCAACATATTAGGAGACTGGATGTAACAACAGATTAGGAGACTGGATGTAACAACAGATTGGGAGACTGGATGTGACAACAGATTGGGAGACTGGAGGTAACAACAGATTAGGAGACTGGAGGTAACAACAAATTAGGAGACTGGATGTAACAACAGATTAGGAGACTGGATGTAACAACAGATTAGGAGACTGGATGTAACAGCAGATTAGGAGACTGGATGTAACAACAGATTGGGAGACTGGATGTAACAACAGATTAGGAGAATAGAGGTAGCAACAGATTAGGAGACTGGATGTATCAACAGATTGGGAGACTGGATGTAACAACAGATTTGGAGACGGGATGTAACAACAGATTAGGAGACTGGATGTAACAGCAGATTAGGAGACTGGAGGTAACAACAAATTAGGAGACTGGATGTAACAACAGATTAGGAGACTGGATGTAACAACAGATTAGGAGACTGGATGTAACAACAGATTGGGAGACTGGATGTATCAACAGATTGGGAGACTGGATGTAACAACAGATTTGGAGACGGGATGTAACAACAGATTAGGAGACTGGATGTAACAGCAGATTAGGAGAATAGAGGTAGCAACAGATTAGGAGACTGGAGGTAACAACAGATTAGGAGAATAGACGTAGCAACAGATTGGGAGACTGGATGTAACACCAGATTAGGAGACTGGAGGTAACAACAGATTGGGAGACTGGATGTAACATCAGATTAGGAGAATAGACGTAGCAACAGATTAGGAGACTGGAGGTAACAACAGATTGGGAGACTGGAGGTAACAACAGATTGGTAAACTGGAGGTAGGCATCTCACAACTTTTATCAGAAGAAACCAAGATTCATCAGCACAGACCACTACAAAAGGTTGCATCCTTGCATCAAGCTGGTCGAAACGTGTGACTGGTTCTGATTCACGAACTAAATGAGAATGATTTTTATGCACTGGTTGTTCCATCAAGTCAGCAAATGCTTAGCAAACCTTGGTTCTATTCTACCTCGTGTGACTTGTTTCAGCCTTCAGTGACTTGTGACCCTTGCTCGCCTGCCCACCCCTTTGACAACTGTCTTCTACGTTACGTCATCGCGCTTCGGGATTGACGTCACCGCCCAGAGATGTGCGAGTCCGTGGGCTGCCTAACGAGACGGGAAACCTTGGGACTAGCGTTTTCCCGGCTTCCGCTCATTTGCATAATTTCCGCTCGGCTTCCATGGACAGCAGGCTTGCGGGAGCATCTAACAGGCAACAGACATGTCATTGCTTTAGCACAAGGAGGTCGCAAAATGCAGGCATCAGAAAATGGGTACCAAATGGTCACTGATGTCTCTTCTGTTGCAATGAAGATAGCTTGGGTGTCTAAATACTCCAGCAAACAACTACATCCACATCATCAGAAGCAGTTGGGAAAAGACAACGTTATCAATAAGGATCTGAAGCATTATATAGCAATGACAGTGATAATTGTTTGGTAATCAGGCGAAGGCATGTGTGTGTGTAGATCAAGTGAATGTAACCCAAAGGCCAGGCAGGGGGCGAGTGTTTGAGGCAGAGGGCGAGTGTTTGAGACAGAGGGCGAGTGTTTGAGGCAGAGGGCGAGTGTTTGAGGCAGTAGGCAGTGCTCTGATGTGTCTGAGAAACCAGGTTGTTGGCAAATGGGTTTATGCATTAGGTAGATATTCAGCTGTCATCAACGTCAGATGAAACCAGCTGTGGTACACAATCAATTCGAGCACTACAGTCGGTCACAGGCTACACTTCAGCTTAGGCCGCGCTTTGTCTGACACTGTTGTAACGGATACGTTCCTATTGTCCTCTTGCAGACGAATGGGGTAGAGTAATGCTGATATACACAGGGTAGAAACAAACCAGATGCCGATGTTGTCTGGTAACTAGACCAAACACTCCCCCACCATATGGCAGTCCACCTGTGTTTTTGAGCCTCCCCCCCCCCCCAACGAAAGACAGTATGCGAAACAGGGAAATTCATGGCGGTGTCATAGGTCAAGCAAATGCCATTTTATCCAGGACAGACTCCTACTGTCCAGGACAGACTCCTACTATCCAGGACAGACTCCTACTCCCCAGGACAGACTCCTACTATCCAGGACAGACTCCTACTCACCTGCAAACATGACAGACAGTCGCGTCTTGGGACCGAGTTCATTCAAGAGGAGCGCGGAGTGGGTTCTGGGTGAGAAATCAAACAGGCTTCATGAAGACTTTATTCTAAGCACTAAGAACAGTCTAGAACACTGGGTATAGTCTACTATACCAACTGTCCTATTACTTCTGAAGACTAGGTTCTTTCTTTCGAACACCCCCGAGTCCCGGAGATAACCCACTTTATCGACTGACATGGATTCTTGCGATGGAATGACGACGTGATGAGGGACGAGTTGTGGCGAAGAAGGTAAGAGTCTAGGAAACAAAGGGACCCCTGACAACGGTGTGCACAGAACACGCCTTGTGTATTCTGTCGACCCTGTCCTAACGTGGCGTCGCTAAGTCAACTCTGGGTCGTGAACATTTCTTTAACTGTGTTCATCTGTGTTCAATTGTGTTCAGCTGTGTTCAGCAGTGTTCAACTCGCAAAAGTTTTTGATGAATAGGATGGGCGAACTGATTTGGTTTTTTTATATAATCTGGTTAGATAATCTGTCTGCCTCTCTGTGTGTCTGCCTACCTGCCTCTCCATACGTACGTCGTGATGGCGAACTGTATAAAGTAAATATTTGCCTCGACAAACACATCAGTTGTTATTTTTAAGTTTTCTCTAATGGCTTGGCGAAAAAAATTGCACACACGCACCAGAAGACAGAAGAAGACTACAGGAAAGGTAATAACTGAGTGAAACAGGTGTTAGTAGCACGACTACCACGACTAGCGTGTCGCTCTCCGTTATTTTATTCTTTTCTGCTTTGATCTTCCGATATACGGACGCCTACAGGTAGCTGACACTGCAGCGAACTCAGTATGCACACGGGGCCCACTATGACGGCCAGAGGGCGCTGCGTATGCCCACTTCTTCGGGAAACAATTGCTGCAGTGAGCGGAAGTTGACTTGTGACAACTAGCTGCGACAATTGACTGTTTCCATTTCCCCCCATGGCGGAAGTGCTGACTCTCTCAGTCCAAGCGTTCCTGCAAACGGCACTCGAAGCTCTCGGCAAGGGGTGCGTGTCGCTTGGGCCCAACGTCGTGACGGAACAAAACAGATTAATTCCCAACGGTCTATCAGCTCAAAAGAAAACTAGTGGAGAGGAGGGGGCGCCAAAGCCTACAAGTCACGTGCCTTAAAGGGTTTTGTTTGTTAGTTTCTTTGTTGTCGTTAAAAACGGTAACTACTTAGCCAAGCTTGTTTTAACAGTAAATTAGCAGTTTCAGAAAAATAACCTCACCTTTGAACTGTCATCGTGCTCGACAGCATCTGTGCCCGACCCCATATAGTGAGTGACTATGAAGACTGGGGTTTGTATGCTATCGTTCTTTAAGTCGGAAGTAACCATGTTTTTTTTCGTCATCCTATCAACATAACCAGTTACTAGGACCCTATCCCCCCACAGTGCGAAATCACCGCCAGGTGGAAGCACTGTCCCTCTAAAATTACCAACCAACCATTTTGTGCACCTTTCTGATTGACGGCCTCCGTTCCTCCTGGTGTCTCTCACAACAGTGGGTTCCTTTCATAACGTGAAGAGCGACTATTTTATTGTCTTATAGCGACTCTATAGTAAAGAATGTGGCAGGATTGTGCCTGTATGTTTTTTCCTTGTAGTTTTGTGTTTTGTTTTACATTTGTCAGTCAGTTTGCTTTTCTTCCTTGTGTTTCTCACTGTGAAGTTTTCCAGCTTTTTTCTCTTGTTGATCTTTCCCAAATCAGTGTGAGTCCGCCCCAGCCTGCCTCTAGACGACTATTCGAGAAACAAACTTCGTCACACAACTCAGTCGTGTGTTCTCTGATTCGTGGGCCCCGCTTTTGTAAGTTTCTGTCCAACAGTAGACAGCGTAGCCCCAAATAAGTTGAAGTAGTCGCTTGCAAGTGTCCGTACCTGTCCTTCCAGTCATAACAGCTTTCATCTAAAGCTCCCAGACCGCCTGGGGAAATCTCAGTTTGGGGCGGCTGTGACCGGAGGCCACGGAAAAGCAGTACTCCTTTAAACGACAACCCCAACAAAGTACTGGCAGCGCTGTACACAACCGTATGCTGAGGTATGCAATCAAGGGAGCCTACCGTACCCAAACACGTAGCAAAGAGAGAGTCGAAAGTAAGGAACGTGGCAGATCTTCAAAAAAGATCTGCCATCCCTGCATACGTCAGCATACGGTTGTGTCTAGCGCTGCCAGTACTTTGTTGGGGTTGTCGTTTGACGATTTATAGCGCTCTGTCCTCATTTGTTCTTGTTTTATTATATTGTGCACCCTGAGGATTCCATGTAATTGTCCTATGTTGTGTTTGTGTCGAATCCCAATTGTTAGTTTACGCTTAGTGAGCGAGCTGACGATATAAATTAGGGATTCGCTGTATGCACACGTGGTACACCAGGGGCTAGCCGTGTGAAGACTAGGGTCGTTTAAAAGAAAGGAATGGCAGATCTTTTTTGAAGATGTGCCACGTTCCTTACTTTCGCCTCTCTCTTTGCTACGTGTTTGGGTACGGTAAGCTCCCTTGATTGCATACGTCAGCATACGGTTGTGTCTAGCGCTGCCATTACTTTGTTGGGGTTGTCGTTTGACGATTTATAGCGCTATGTCCTCATTTGTTCTTGTTTGAGTATTCCTTTACCTTTACGTGTGAACAGGAGATACGAATACTCATGCAAGCTAGCCCAGAAACAAGCAGGTACCATAACGTTCTTAACGTGAACTGCACAGGAACAGACCATGCCTATGGCCGCAAAACCCTCCCCGCAAATCTGCAAATTTTTAAACTGTGACCCACAACAAACACCCGCCCACCTACACACCCACACACACACCAAGCCTGTCTGGGTTTGGTCATGCGAGTTTGCCCCCTGCTTTCTATCCACTGATGCTGCTAGTTTTCAGTCATGGCAGTGTGAGTGCCGGCAAAAGACAAGTGTTTGTCCTGCAAAGTACACCAGGTGCTGGCCCACTGCCCCTCCAACACCAAGTGCGGCAGACGGGCTTGTTCACAAGGCCTGCTGGTGAAGCGTCGCTAATTTAAAGGCCTCTCACCCCACAGGTGTTAGACAGTGTAGTGAGGAGTGCACCGGAGTGCCTGACTTTACGTGACAAGGGTTGTGTATCAGACAGCGGGAACTCTAGTGACTGTGGCTGTCTCCGGATTGTTTTCCTACTGGGTCGATAAGGGAGATTTGTTGTGCTTAAGCGTTCGTGGTTTTTTTCTTTTTCTTTCTTTCTTTTTTTTTTTTTTACATGCACAGGCAGCAGCGTTGTATAAGAAAACCCTCCATAAAGATAGAATTACGATTGTGTCCCCTGTGATATGTTGCAAGCGACTCTGTAGAGCATCATCAGCGACACGTTGAACCAGCGACGGGCTTTTCAATCAGTTTAGACATCTGCACTTCACAGAGCCTGCAGGCCTGCTTCTGCCGACGTGCACAAATTCCAGACACGCAGCACTGCTTTTGCCTGGCCTCCGTGTGTGCGTGTCACAGCTACCCAAAACTGAGATTTCCCCAGTCGGTCTGCAAGCTTTAGAGGAAATCCTTGAACTAAAAAGAACTGCCGGGGGCGGAAAAGTCCTTGGAGATCACGTGATCAGAGACTTGAGACTTTGGGGCCGCCTGTGGGCCAGCTACAGAGAGTCTGCTTGAGAAAAGTCTGAGCTCAAACGACACCCGAGGATTTTTTCTTCACGGCGCCTGGTCGCGCGGATTATGACGTCAGGCGCCGTGTGATGTCTGTATTGCCGGAATTGAAAACCAGAAACATCTACAAAAAACATGTTTTCCCAAAGTCTTTTTTGAATCAGCGATGGAAAGTTCTGGTATCTGAGTACTTATCGTGTTTGTTAGCAGCTGTGTTCCAGTAGACCAAACTCTGCAATCAAATTAGAACTGTTCATCTTGTCACAAGATTGGCTATTAATTTTTTTCCTTATGACACCGAGACGGACATAAGGGCGCCATCAGATATTTTATTTTAGAAGCATTTGGTATTCTGACGGCAGTTCAGCCGCATAGAATGGATAACACAGACCACAGACAGTGCAATGATGATATGAGATATTGTTGCAATAGTCCTCAATAAGTGAAAGGTTGATTTTAATTAAAATTAATATCGCTTCACATAAATCTTGAAAAGCCAAACGGCCGTGTAGGAATTATAAATTCATTCATTTCCATTCTCGAAGTATGGCGAGGCTGTCAGTGCACGTGTACTTAATCTTTCTATTTGGCGGTAGTGTTCAGTCTTGGAGTCCATTGAAGGACATCATCTTGTATCGAGCCCTGTCACCTGCTGGCATCCGATCTCAGATTAAACTCTTGACTTCCAGCAATATGTCCCTCACGCCATCAGCAACACCGACTACAACTGACAACGACAGCGACATCGTGCGTGTTGCTAAGAGCACCCCCCTGGTCGCGCTCCTCTCCGCGCACTTTCAAGACGTCATCAGTGACGTTTTCAGCCGAACGCGACCTTTGCACCCACTTCTTACGTCACGCAATCATCTGTCCTACCCCTTTCTTCTCTCCGCCAGTACATCGGCCCCAGCCACATCGCCAGCATCGTCACCCGGCACATCGCAAGCATCAGAAGTCGGCGTTAACGATAAGAACACCAGCCCCCCTCTCTCTGCTTCTACAACGTATTTAGCGACATCGCCATCGTCCCCAGCGCCGACCACTTTTGACACCAGCCACCCCTCTCTTTCCTCCTCTAGCTCATCTCCCTTCTCATTGCCACCTCAACTGGCCGTGTCCTCATCATCACCGGAAAATGTTCAGGACGACGTCCTTTCTCTTTCCAACATAGAGCCTTCCGCCACCCAGCCCCCAGTACCTATTTCCACCACCCAGCCCCCAGTACCTACTTCCACCACCCAGCCCCCAGTACCTACTTCCACCACCCAGCCCCCAGTACCTACTTCCACCACCCACCCCCCAGTACCTACTTCCACCACCCAGCCCCCAGTACCTACTTCAACCACCCACCCACCGGTAATTTCGTCCACCACCCAGCCCCCAGTACCTACTTCCTCCACCCAGTCTGCTGTACCCAATTCCCCCAGGCAACCCCCAGTACCTACTTCTACCACCCACCCCCCAGTACCCACTTCCCCCAGGCAGCCCCCAGTAAAGCCCGATCTTAACATTCTGTTCAACGACTCGCTGGCTTGTCACGCGCTGGAGACAGCAATCACGTGGTTACGTCACCCAGGCAACTGCTCCAGATACTTTGTTTGTGCGAGTGGGCAGGTACAGTAACTGATATCACAAACAATGGATCGAGTGGGCTTTTTCATACCTGTTGATACCTGTTGTCTTTTTAGACATCATGATGTTAGGGAATACGTGTGTACTGTTTGAACGTTTTATTGTTCAATAATTCCAAAGAACTGCACAATGAATGCGTGTGATCAGTTTGTTAGCCATCTGATTCCAAATTTCTAGTTCCCGCGCCACCACCACCACTAATATACAGCAGCGTTTCGATTTAATATTAACCTGCAGGTTTGAGATTTTTTTAATTGCAGGTGCAAGAAAAGTCGCCGTGTAAAGACGGGCAGGTGTTTTCCATTAAGACCAAGCAGTGTGTCCGCGCCCACGGCCCGGAGGATGACTGCCAAGAAATGTTCGTTAGTTTTCCCGCCAATCTCCTTCCTCAGCTCAGCGGCAGACTACTCAGGCACCCGCAGTACTCCCAAGAAAGGGACGCAACTCCTCGGATGCAGATCCAGGCGACTACCCTGATGGCAGTGACCTCAGGTACTTTAGGTGTGCGCGCGCACGCAGGTGCATGCATGCAGGCCCCTTATTTCCCCCGACAGGGGATTTTCCATCTGATTTCATCTGCATAGGCTTATGGGCATATAGGAAGCTCATTGCCTGCCGCACACAACTTATCCAGCTTGGGGCAAAAGGGGTGGGGGTGGAATGCTGGGGGCGCCGCCATAGGACAGCCGTCACGTGCGCTGGCCACCAGTGCAGTGTACCATGGGTTCGCAGCCTGTTAGGGTTAGGGCTAAGTTTAGAGTTGAGTGGTGTTAGGGGCACGGAGGGTTTGTGGTTAGGATTAGGTGCGCCCTGTCATTGACATTCAGCGCGTTTCCACACTAGACGTGTGACTGAGCAGGAAACCTTTCATTTTCGTTTGATGCCAAAGGTGCCCTGTGATCAGGTCGAGAAGTGGACAACAAGTAAAAATTTCCATAGACGTTGAAAAGAAGTGTCAATTAAATACTTAATTTCTTAGGACTCTTGTTTCAGAAAGAGTCAGGGAGTTGCAAACGAAGGGGCCAAGTTAGGCGGGAAAAACCCTCATCAAATAAAAGATGTGGTTCTGTGTTAGCTAATATTTTCTCTTGCAACTGCGAAGATAGAAAATTTTGAGCAGATGTTTTTTGCCCCTGGTACATGTCCAGCATGGACACCTGCGAGATGTCCAAGGCAGTCACCGTGCCTGGCTTTAGATGTCAGCGGAATTCCGTTTGAGAGGCGTTGGCCGTGAAACCCTCGCCATCCTGCCGACCATCCTGCCCACCACACAAAATATTGCTTCCGTTCCCTCATTTCTTCCACGAACTGCGCTTTCTCAAGCTTCCGTCGCGAATCAGAAAAGCTGCTTATGCTGCTGGTCTTTCATCAACATCAAGTGAGAACCAGGAATTGAGGCACACAATTACCGACTTCCTCCATATGAAGAATTGCGTAGCGCAGACTCAGGCACAGCCGGTGGGTGGGTGGCTAGGTGGGTGGCGGAGTGAGAGAGAGAGTGGGGGGAGAGGGAGAGAGATCAAGAGATAATATTACGGAGAGAGGCAGAGGGTGATTTGCATTACTTTGTTCACAGTTATATCTTACGGTCACATCACAATGCCTCAGCATATTTGTGCAGCCGACACTTCTACAGACCAAACTCTCCGGGCGACGATGCCAGCCAGTCTGAATTCCACCCGTGCCTGCAGCGGCCGACGACAAGGGGTATACCCCCACCCGGACAACTGCGCCTGGTTCTACGACTGTTCCGTGACGCCAGATGCGGTGATGGACACGTTCTACGGCGGTCACGTGATGGAGTGCCCGTATCCACAGCTGTTCTCCCTGACGTCACTGCAGTGCGAGGACTTTGAGGAAGTGGATTGTGGAGGGCGATATGAGCCCATGTCTCCCTGTAAGTCCCCGCTCCTTGCACGTCAAGTGTCGCGTGCTGTGAACTGTCCTTTAGTTGACGACTACTTCAAACTGTCTGATGTGAACAATCTTTAGAATTAAGGCATTATCATCTAGATTAGAGTGTTGTCTGGTGTGAGCTGTCATTCAGTTAACTCTCGAGGACAATTTGTGCCAATGTCAGCGCGTTAGTGTGTGTGCTGACTGGAGTAATCTACCCTTTGGGTAAATACATTGTCCGTCTAGTCCTGACTGGAGTAATCTACCCTTTGGGTAAATACATTGTC
>SMGT01001247.1:240643-258277 GCA_004794575.1 Lanistes nyassanus | reverse complement strand
TATAACTCACGATAGTCAATAACTACTGTGTGTCCCTATTGTTATAACTCACGATAGTCAATAACTACTGTGTGCCACCATTGTTGTAAATATTTTGTAGTAATGTCCGTAGCAGGTTAAAACGTTTTCTTCCTCCTGCTGCCGCCTTATTGTTAGTTGTGCACACCAGCCTCTGATGCCAGAGTCCTCTGTAGCTTGCCCTCACGTGACCGCATGCGCGCTTTTCTTCTGTGTTCTTCTGTGTGACCACGCGTCTCCTGAGACCGTCATGGTGGAAGCATGTCAAGATGTTCCCAGGTCATCAAGTCGCTGGCATTGCTCGGTCATTCTGTCGGTCTGTGCGTACGTTCGTCAGTCAAACTTTTGAATTATTGTACATTTCGCCTGGAATCTAGTGTCGAGTTCCGACTTATAAAACGACGATTGTCAATGCTGTCCAGATAGTGAGAGCTGTTTTTTTTCTGGGGAGGGAGGGTCGCAGTTCTGTCGCAGGCAATTGTTCACTGTCCACATATCAAGCCGTTAGGCAAACCAGACATTAACAGCACAACCAAGCGTGGGTGACTGAAAACAATAAAGTCTCAGGAATTTAGGCAAGACTTGTTCTGTTTTATTCTGAACAACAACTGCAAGATGACAAATGCAGAGACTTCGGTAGAAATGGTCTCATAGGACAGGGTCTATGTACACGATTTAAATGGTCCAATCAGAAGTATACACAAACGAGTGACGCTGACAACGCTTAGAGACAGGTGGTTTATCATTGACACGCGCAGTACTTGCCTGTTTGCTAGTCTAAATGCGTGCGTGTGGCCCTCGCCCTCCCCTGTACAGCTAGCAAGCAGAATGTGCACAAGCGGCTGTTAAAACTGCCAGTGTACAGTGTGAGCATGTGCACGTTGCAAGTGTACAATGTGAACACGTACAAGTGACCAGTGTACAGTGTGAGCATGTACAGCATATCAGTGTACAGTGTTAATGCGTACAACTTATCGGTGTACAATGTGCGCGTGTACAAATTACCACTGTACAGTGTGAACACGTACAAATTAAAAGTGGGTTACCGAGACCGTGTTTCCCTTCAGACCCTTTAGTGAGCGCGCGAATACTTTGACCGACGAATCGGCAACAGAGGGGATTTTTTTAGGATCGAAATTTAGTGAAATTAATCCTTATTTTTTCTGCAAATCACTCAGTTCTTGAAACACCTGTCACGTTTCTTAGCTTGTTGCCTACAGGTTTTGCATGGCCTCTAAAAAATCTTCTGGATTAAAAAAAAAAGAGAAAAACTCTACTCAGAAAAACTCCGTGTAGAACAAGAGCGATGTTAAATCATTGGTGTGCGGGCGATGTTTCAATCTTGTTAGCCTGTCTATCTGTGAGCAATGTTTCAATCTTATTAGCCTGTCTATCTGTGAGCAATGTTTCAATCTTATTAGAGTGCCTATCTGTGAGCAATGTTTCAATCTTATTAGAGTGTCTATCTGTGAGCAATGTTTCAATCTTATTAGAGTGCCTATCTGTGAGCAATGTTTCAATCTTATTAGAGTGTCTATCTGCGAGCAATGTTTCACTCTTATTAGAGTGTCTATCTGTGAGCAATGTTTCAATTTTATTAGAGTGGGTGTGGGCGATGTTTGAATCTTGTTAGAGTGACTATCTGTGGGCGATGTTTGAGTGACTATCTGTGGGCAATGTTTGAATGACTATCTGTGGGCGATTTCTGAGTGACTATCTGAGTTTGAAAGAAGGCGAATCAGATCACACAAGTTACCTCCGCTTACACACTGACATCCACAGCAATGGCATTACAGCCAGAGGACGCATCAGAAGGGACAGGGAGAATGAGACGCGCGACAACACCCACCACTACAGGACGACAGATTAAACTCGACACTCAGCGCTGACGTGGTTGAAGACGGATGTGGTTGAAGACATCTCATGGTCTCACGCACTTCCCGTGGCTGAGAACCACATGAGCTGAACCAGTGGAGTGTTCTGGTCACACCTTGTCTGTCTCGCTATTCCGAGCTTTCTTAACAGGCAGACTCAATGTTGCCAAACAGCAAACAGTCTTGAACATTTATCGATACAGCAAGCAATATCTCATAAAGTCAGCCATGCATAGTATGCAACATCGTGTAAAGTCAGTCACATGTATAGGGTGAAATATCTGGCAAAGCCAGTCACATGTGTGGCATGAAATGCCTGGTAGATATTTACGTGTGTATTACAAAATCTGCTAAAACCTTTCACATGTGTAAAATAAATCTGGCTACGTCATTAACACGTGTAACATGCAATATCTTTCACATTCCTAACCACAACATAGCAACTATTCAGCGGCAAAAACAAATTAACAAAGAATAAATTAACGAAAATGAACTTCTAGGGAAGCTATCACAATGTGTCTTGTCAAAATGAGAAACACAAATACAGTATAGAAGGAAAAAGAAAACACAGTAACGCTAACTTTGCAGAGACAGACGAAAGAAGATAGAAAACCGACCACATTAGGCAAGAACAGGTAAGATCAGGCAAACAACACAAAGATACATTTTTCACTTCTCCCTATTCAACACTTATGGCCAACTCGTTACAGTAATTCGCGATTATTAATTGTTAATAGTAACGTCATAGATTTTCTTTCCGGAAAAATGGACCTCAGCGTGTCATGGGGCAGCGGGAAGGGGGAGGACCACAAGCAACACCTGTCCGACAGTTGTCCCCCTTCGCCTCACCAGACTCCTGCGTTTGCAATTGTTATGCGGCTACGTCCGCTATGTTTTTTTTTGTCCTTGTTTGAAGTGGGGGGGGGGCACTGAAGACCCCCCACACTCGCAAGAGTTTGAAGGTTTCGTTTCTTTTATGACGTTGTGGAGTGACAAGCGACCCGCGACTGTGTAAGCAGTCACTCATGACCCCACGCTTGCCAGTGTTTCAGTTCTCCATTCCTCGTATCCATCTGTTTGGGGCGACAAAAACTCCGGTCTGACGCAGACGTCTGTCTGTTCAGTCACTTTGTTTACCAGGAGCCAGCGGCTGTAAAGTGTAAGAACGGCGAGGTGCAGAGAGGCTTGTGAGGCTAAGACGGCTGAGGTGAAGGATCAACCCGGAGAAGAGAGGGCAAGCGATAGCAAGGTGCTTGTAGTCGTGGCGTTGGTGAGGTGGTGGTGAGACGTGGTCAGTGCTGGACATGTCTGCCAGGGTCCGAGATTAAGGACAGGGGGGATAAGTGGTCAGAAGATCATCTGTTGAGTTTGTTGAACCTGGACACCAAGTCCTCGGCTGTCTCGCGTCGGCCCTGCTGCTGGCCGCGCGTGCGCTGCGCTGTGTCGTGCAGGAACTGGTTGATGCTCGACTCGCCGCCCACGTCGGATGAGTGCTGCCGCAGCAGCTTGGTGTAGCGCCGCACGAAGGCGCGGCGCAGAGTGTTGTTCTTGTCCACCACCGTGGAGCGGTTCCGCCTCGCTCGTCGTCCCTTGGAGCGTTCGCTGACCTCTGACCCCAAGTCCTGCACCAAGTTCGGGGTGGACTCCTGGAAGCCGGGGTTCTCGAACATGAGCGGGAAGGGGGTGTCCAGGTTAGAGGGGCTGGTGGCATCGCTGTCGTACGCCCTGCTGGGTCCCCCGGCCGCCATGACGTTGCCAGGGGAGCTGCCGTACAGCTGGCTGGGTGGCCGGCTCTCAGATGAACTCATGTACTCGTAGTCCTGGTCCGTCAAGTCCTCGTCGATGCCCCGCAGACGCTGCAGCATGCGCGCGTACTCCACGGCGTCGCGGATGGCCTTCTTGGGGTCGTACTTCTTCTTGCAGCACCGCATGTCCGTGGAGGCCAGGATGTGCAGCAGCGTTCCCCAGCGATGGCGCAGCATGGCGCAGAACTGGGCCAGCAGGATGAAGGCGAAGATGACGAGAAAGAGGAGGCCGAGCGGCTCGATGGGCAGCGGGTCGGTGCCGGGCCTGGGGATGTGGATGCTGACCTTGTCCTTGACGCTCTGCATCATGAAGATGATGATGATCCAGAAGGCGTTCATCATGAAGAAAGCGAAGGCCACGTTGTTGCGCATCGACTTGAGGTCAGCCGCCACCTTGGCCTCGTGCACCTTGTCCGTGCTGATCGGGTGCAGGTACTTGGCGATGCAGCGTTGCCAGAACTCGATCTCGCGCATGGGAAGGTACTGCACCTCCCCGACCTTCAGCCCCGGGTCCTCCAGCCACCGCGGGTTGATGAGTTCATCGCGCTCTTCGTCCAGGAAATGCTCCTCCTCGTCAGTCGACGTGCTGGTCGATGACGCGTCGCCGTGCTCCGCCTCCTCCTCGATGTCGTCGATGTTGGAGCGCTTGGAGTGGCGCGACCTGGACGACGATCGGCGTCGCTGGTGGTGGAACCCGCCTCCGCTCCCTGACGCCACCGTCCGCAGCCCTGTCTCCACCTTGTCCAGCTTCTCCATCACCTGCGGACCACCAAGGGCCATAACCACTACATACAGCCGTACAACCGGCAGCTGGGTTAGTGTTAGGGTTAGGGTCACAAATGACATCACGAGCTGCACATAAGGCAGCCTACTGTACAGCTGCTGTCCTTTCTTCGGTGCATTGTCGGGCATTTCTCGTGGTCAGTTCGAGACCCAATAGTCAATTTCTTGTAAAGCCTTATCCCACAATCACCTCCTTGTTACTCTCCTCACCTGTCAGTTATCTCTGCAGGAATTCCACTCAGCTGTGGGACAGCACCATGCGATATGATTACACGCCACAGTGGGACAGCACCATGCGATATAATTACACGCCACAGTGGGACAGCACCATGCGATATGATTACACGCCACAGTGGGACAGCACCATGCGATATGATTACAGGCCACAGTGGGACAGCACCATGCGATATGATTACACGCCACCGAGGGACAGCACCATGCGATATGATTACACGCCACAGTGGGACAGCACCATGCGATATGATTACACGCCACAGTGGGACAGCACCATGCGAGATGATTACACGCCACCGTGGTACAGCACCATGCAATATGATTACACGCCACTGTGGGACAGCACCATGAGATATGATTACACGCCAATGTGGGACAGCACCATGCGAGATGATTACACGCCACTGTGGGACAGCACCATGCGAGATGATTACACGCCACTGTGGGACAGCACCATGCAATATGATTACACGCCAATGTGGGACAGCACCATGCGAGATGATTACACGCCACTGTGGGACAGCACCATGCGAGATGATTACACGCCACTGTGGGACAGCACCATGCGAGATGATTACACGCCACTGTGGGACAGCACCATGCGAGATGATTACACGCCAATGTGGGAAGCCTACACCTTATTTGTACGAGAGTGTCTCTATGATTGGCCCCTATACTCCCGCTGCCGGAAAATGTTCCCGTAATTATAGTTGACTTGCTGGACAACTCACCTGGTTAAGAATGTCCTCATGATTGCACCTCACCTGTTCCAGAACTCACCTACCGGAGAATGAACCTTACTTGAAGCTGACTTGTTGGAAAACGCACCTGGTGGAGAAAGTCTCCGTAATTTCAACTGACTTGCTCGCCAACTCACCTTGCGAAGAATGTCCCCATGACTACACCTCACCTGTTCCAGAACTCACCTGCCGGAGGATCTCGGTGTTTATATCCTGCCCACGGTGACCACACAGACGGCGCATGCCCCGGAAGAACCTGGCGCAGCACGCCCCCTCCTCCTCCTGGCGCTGCACCCAAGCCATCCAGCTGCTGCCCCCTCCAGGCGCCTGCTTGCCGCGTTCGTCCTGCGCCTTCTGCGCACGCGCCGCCACCTCACGCGTGCCCCACGAGACAACGTGCAGGTTGCACATGCCGTAGACCATCAGCACTACGTACCCGGCCGGGATGCACAGGAAGTAGAGGGCGCCCCCTAGCAGGCACAGGAACTCCTGGGGGTGGAAGATGGCGGAGATGACGAAAATGGCGATGAGCAGCAGCAAGAAGATGGCGTTGGGCGACACAATGGTGTCCTCTGCGATCTGCACCACCGTGCCCACGATGACGGCCATCATCAGCAGCGAGTAGATGGCGCTGAGGATGGCGGCCACCGTCAGCTGCACCTCGGCCTTGGTCAGGAAGCAGATGGCGAGGAAGAAGGCGGCGGGCGCGATGGACAACAGGTAGCTCTGCCACAGCGAGATCTTCATGACGGCGTTGAAGGCGCCCGCCATCATCAGCAGGATCGTGGCGGGGCCCAGGATGGTGGAGATCATCAGGAGGCCCTGGTAGCACATGTACAGGTAGGAGATGTTGTCGTTCACCCTAACGGTGGTCCGGTAGCTCTGCAGGAGGTCCATGATGTTGGCCAGCGTGGACGGGATCCAGCGGCGCCGTTGATTGAAGAACTCGTTGAAGCGTTCCGGCGCGTGCGTCATGGCGTCTGATGCAGCGCAGTACTCCACGCGGTACCCTTGCTGCAGCAGGAGCGTGCACAGCCAGCGATCTTCACCTGCACAAGATGGCAGCTACAGGTAGCGTCTATCAGTGAGCAGCTCACGACTGCTTGTAGTCACGTGCTGAAACTGTATATTTCGCTCTCCCTCCCCAGCTTCCTCACCTTGCTCATTGTACAAGCAGCCACTTTCTTTCACCTGGTCTCATCACGCACACCCACGCACGCCTTGTGCTCATACCGTAGTCCACACACCGGCCTCTCTCACCTTGATCGTACTGCAGGTAGTGTCGCGCCTCGGACGATCGCGTGGCGTAAGTTCTCATGACGTTGTCGTCCATGAGCGCCGAGCCTCTGAACAGCGAGAAGCAGCCCGGGCTGCACAGCACGCACCCCAGCATGTGCTCCGCCGCCTTCTGCAGCCAGTGGCCCACGGCGTACTCAAACGACTGGTACCACACCATGGGACCTGCCACCGTAAAGCCACTCGTTAGCGCTGGAACTTCCAGGCGTCTGACGATCACCAGTAAATTCCGTCCTCTGGCAGGACACTATCCTTGGCCACAGCAAGCCTCTTGCGTCATTACATCACGTACAGACACGTACAAAGAAGTACGGATACCGTAGAGGTTTTCAGGTGTACAAGTGTACAAGTGTACACAGGTTCATTGTTCTAATACTCACCGGAGCCGATTGGATGGATTCGTCCACAAGCCGCGCCCACTTTCTTACTTTTCTTCATGCGGTCCACCAGCAGCTGCACGGCACCTGGCTTGAAGTCCACGTCGCCATCCAGGGCCAGTATAAAGGTGTTCTCTGCCTGAACGTCATTATAACGAGCTTTATAAAGGTGTTCTCTGCCTGAACGTCATTATAACGAGCTTTATAAAGGTGTTCTCCCCCTGTACATCATGACACAAATACTGCAAAGGGTTCTTCGCCTGAATATCGTTACATGAACATTGGAAGCGTGTTCTCGTCAGTAGAATTATGCCGATCATGGGACTAAGGAACTGATGAAAATATTAGATCGTCTACAGCAATTTCTCTTCTTTTTTTAAATTTACACCAGCCATACTTTTTCTACACTACCTGCACACGAAGTATTATGCAGACGACAGCTGTGTGATGACAGCACATTAGCTGAACATGAAGTGTAATGTAGACTACAGCTGTGCCATAGCACATTACCTGCGAATAAGGTTTTATGTAGAGGACAGCTGCGTGATGTATTTTGATAATGAGGTATTATGTTGGCGACAGCCGTATGATTACAGTACAGTAGCTGATAATGAGGTATTTTGTAGAAGACAGCTGTATAATTATAGTACAGTAACTGAGAAAGGGGTATTATGTAGACGCCAGGTGTGAAAAACATTACCTGAACCAGCACGCGCTCCGGGATGTACTTGAAGAGGTTGCCCTTGACGAAGTGACCGCTGGTGTTTCTCCACTTGTCCTCGCGTTCCATCGTGGACTGAGACTGGAGGTCCTCCTGTTGCCCTAGCAACCGGTAGCCCAGTAGGTAGTACATATACATGACCTGAAATACAGCGTCAGTTTGTACACTCGGCTTTATGGAGAAAATCTGTGTCTAAACCACCCGTAAAAGTCAATCCTATTTAGATTTTTGGCGCAATATCTCCGATAACTTTCATGTCACAAACGGAATTAAGGGCTTGGGAAAAAACTTCTCATGCAAATAAATAATTTTCCTGATAGGTGCAGCACACAGTCTGTGACCCCATCACCACTCCCCCCCCCCCTCTGCCCCCATGCACCTACCTGCGACCACCGTTTTTTGTGGCGAATCTTGTTGCGGTCTTTGAAGTGCGCAATGAGCAGGTTCCCGCCAGGCAGCGTCCACACCAGGCGCCCGCCATACGGGGTGGGGATTTTGACCGGGGGCAGCAGACTGACATCGCTCTCGTGTATGGCACTGGACGGCAAACGACTCTGACGTTAGGTGGCGCTCTGATAATGGGGGTGTGATTTTGACCGACCAATCGACTGACTGCGGCCATACTGTGTGACTAGCTTACCCACCCACCCCCGTCGTTCAAGATCTGTCTTCCTACCTGCCGTACACGCTACTGCATTGCGTCCTGCTGTAATGCATTACTGAATGAATGTGTTATCAGATTTCGGCCTTAATGTAATGCGTGTAATGTTCTAACAGGCGAGCTAAGTCGCATAAATATTTAACCATGACTTCATGTTCACTGGGTTGTTATGAAGTTCAGGCTGGGATGGTGGGTCACTCATATCCCATCCTCCCAGTCAAAGCAAGGATCTTATGGACGGTTCGTCTCGCGTGTCTCGCGTGTCTCGCGTGTCTCGCGTGTCTCGTGACTTTCTCACGCGGGGATATGAATGTGTCGGCGTAGCCTTTTACCCGGTCTCCAGACATTTTTCATACAAAATTCTTAAAGGTGCAAAAACAACCGTGCCACCTGGCTAAGGCTTTCATGTTTTAATGAATTGTCGGCTAAAAAAGTACAAAGAGTATTTTGTACACTTTAAAGAGAAACACAGAAGTAATTTTTGCCCGTCATAGACACATTACTATTTTTCCCTCGTTTGTTTCGCTTTGCGAGGTCGGGCCAAGTGGAGCACTTTCCTGCAGACAGTCGACACATGATTGAAGAGATGTCCGCCCTTAGCATCTCATTCCCTACCAAACGTCCCGAGCAAAGAAAACGCCGTGGTTTTCGGGGTAAAGAAAGTGTCTGACGTCCCTCTCAAACACTGTTATTTGTATGACGTACGCATCATCCAAGGATGTATTTTTGTAAAGAATGTTGTCCTTGCATGATACAGCACCCACCCATTCCCCCAGTACTCATCGCTGTCCGTCAGCTTTGCTCAGCACTTGTCCCTTTCGGGCATCTGTTCACCCCACCCTGATGACAAACACCCGGCACCACGCGGAGCGCCACATAGCGGCCTTCCCACTGCCGTGTGCCTGACACGGTACACACCGCCCGTCCTTCGAGATCAGCTCTACTGCCATATTGCTGCCATTGAGCTATGTCTTTAGAAGTAATTTGGGCTCAATAAAATATTTTGAATTCTAACAGTATAGGAACATCTCATGGGGGAGATGTAAATTAGGTCCCTTGCATAGCCGGAGCGTCTTTCATTAGTCTTACCAGTTACCTGTCCCACTACTTATTTTGTCATAATTCACCACACCTTACTGCAGCACAAGCCAATGTTAGTAAATGCCTATTTCTAATTAGTACAACTATAGGAAATGAAAACAGGTAGCCATATAGACTCAACATACCTGCCTAATCATCGAACAAAACATTCAGGAGCACATGCATAAATTACACACGAAACAGAATACGTCTGGAGACACGTCACACATAAAAACTAGTGAGAAATCACAACGAATTCTTCAAGAGAGAAGAGAGTCATTTACAAAATACAGGTGACAACACAGACAAAACACACCTTGCTGCATCGTCGACCAGCGACACGAGCTGTTTGAGGAAGTCGTTGGGCATCCACTCGTTGTGCGCATTGAACTCCATAGCATCGTCCATAAAAATGTTAGCTGTCGCGTGCACAGGATGGGTGGACATGCGGGGTGGGAAAGAGTTAACATACACGAAGCGAAAACAAACTAGGGTTAACTAAAAGTTAGATCAAGTTAGAAAAGCGATACGAGGCTGCATGCAATGTTTGATCCTAACGCTGGATTTCCTCTACCAAAACGATCTCTGAATATCCAATCCAAAACACTCTCTCAATGTGCTCTACAGAACGCTCTCTCAATGTCCTGTACAAAACACTCAATGTCCTGTACAAAAAGCTCTCTCAATGTCCTGTACGAAACGCCCCCTGAATGTCCTGTACAAAACGCTCTCTCAATGTCCTGTACAAAACGTTCTCTCAATGTCCTATACAAAAAGCTCTCTCAATGTCCTGTACAAAAAGCTCTCTCAATGTCCTGTACAAAACATTCTCTCAATGTCCTGTACAAAAAGCTCTCTCAATGTCCTGTACAAAAAGCTCTCTCAATGTCCTGTACAAAACATTCTCTCAATGTCCTGTACAAAAAGCTCTCTCAATGTCCTGTACAAAACATTCTCTCAATGTCCTGTACAAAAGGCTCTCTCAATGTCCTGTACAAAACATTCTCTCAATGTCCTGTACAAAAGGCTCTCTCAATGTCCTGTACAATACACTCTCAATGTCCTGTATAATACACTCTCAATATCCTGTACAAAACATTCTCTCAATGTCCTGTACAAAAAAATTTCTCAATGAAGTAAAACGTGGCGCTATACCACAATGCATGTTTATGTGTTTGTCTTTATTCCAGATCAAATACATTTTAAAGACAAGACCTAAAGTTTAAAGTCTCTTTATCAAAACTGGGATCTCAAGCTGATATGTGTTTCCCACCTAAGGACCAAGTTAATACCATTCCGCATTTAACAATAAGATCTCAAGTTTGCACCGTTATATAGGTCTCATGATCCACACTTCGTGAAAAGACAGAACAGCAGAGAAACACTAACATATCTTCAAAAGTCAGAGAAGAAATGCGAGAAAATTGTATCTCTCTCTAAAGGAAAACTTTTATGTGGCATCATACCAGACAGAAAGCACTCATCCTAATCCATAAATGAGCCTTAAGTCATACCGGCTTATAATTGCCTGTGTTAAATCTTTTCGTTAATCTTTTAATGAAACATGAATGCAGCCTCGTCTAACTTACCAACACACAATACACGTGTTTTAAACAGCAGTGCTAAATCTTGGAATGCGGGGCTAGCAAAAACACAGACGACGCATGAAGGAAAGATTTCATGCACACCAGGGTACATGTAATACTGACAAGGACCAGCTGAATTTTAAAGCTTTATAAGATAAATACAAAAACGGGGGGGGTGAATTTATAATCAACAGAGGGTAATTGGTCTATAAACAACAGAAGGTAATTGGTCAATAAACAACAGAGGGTAATTGGTCAATAAACAACAGAAGGTAACTGGTCTATAAACAACAGAAGGTAATTGGTTTATAAACAACAGAGGGTAGCTGGTAACAATTGTAAGCTCGGCAAAGGCATGCAGTGAACGATTTTTCAACACGTCACATAAATAATGCATTTCTTGACACTGACAGTCGTTACACAGAAGCCTAATGCTGTAAAAACTCGGTAGCGTGCTCATTGGGTGACAAGGCCCGTAACTCTGAGCCACTCACCTTCAAACTCATAGTAATCGGGATCCTGTACGTTGAAGTAGTCCTGGGCGTTCCTGCGAGCACTCTGGTCGATATCCAACCTGCACATGTACAACACACGCTCCTTACGTGTATGAGATGGGGGAACGAGGGGGGGGGGTTGGTTCTGTGATGTAACTGCTCTCCCATCAGCAAACGAATAGTGTGTCGTGAGAGGAGTGTAACTAGAGCAAGCTGAAGACGAAAGATTTTTATTTTTAAACATCTCATCAGCCTGTTCTTGAAAGCAAGGTTACTTGTTTCGTCTACAACTCCCACATAGACTGTAGAATCCAACAAATGACTGTAAAATACTCCACGTTATCTGTAATTAAATATTCCATGTTATCTGTAATTAAATATTCCACGTTATCTGTAATTAAATATTCCACGTTATCTGTAATTAAAACACCCACGTTATCTGTAATTAAATACTCCATGTTATCTGTAATTAAATATTCCACGTTATCTGTAATTAAATATTCCACATTATCTGTAATTAAATACTCCACGTTATCTGTAATTAAATAGTCCACGTTATCTGTAATTAAATACTCCATGTTATCTGTAATTAAATATTCCACGTTATCTGTAATTAAATACTCCATGTTATCTGTAATTAAATACTCCACATTATCTGTAATTAAAAAACCCCACGTTATCTGTAATTAAATACTCCACGTTATCTGTAATTAAATATTTCACGTTGATGTAAATGATTTGACTTTCAATGGTTTATTGTGTCAGACATTGCATGCTGGTCAAAAACGATTTGCTAATGACAGAAAGTTGTATGTTTTACTTGCCTTCATCAATTTTGAGGAAGCCTTTGATAGTAAAAGGAAACTAATTTGGCCAATTCTGATAAAAATGTAATTAAAGGGGCATTGTGTGAGAAGCATGTACGAGGATGTGAAAGCAAGGATATGCGCTGTGGTTCTAAACTTACTGATTTTATCAACTGCACAAGAGGAGTGAAGCAGGGTGATGTATGTAGCCCTATATTGTTTTCTTTATTCATAAATGAACTGGCCATGGAAATTATTGATAGTGGGAGACATGGTATTACCCTGGCACCTGATGTCCTACAGTTGTTTATTCTTCTCTTTGCAGATGATATTGTTTTGTTGGCAGAAACAGTAGCTGGTCTACAGACACAGCTAAATCCCTTGTATTCAGCAACTTTGAAATACCAGCTGAAAGGCCATATGAGTAAAAAAATGTTATTGTTTTCGAAAAGGAGGTTATCTGGCTTCTCGCGAAACATGGTACTTTGGTGGTGAAGTTGTGGAAGTGGTAAAGGATTATATCTTTTTTGGGGGGTCAACAAAACTAAGCTTCAATTTTGCTTGTAACGACCTTGTGTCCAGAGCAAAGCGTGCACTTCTCTGCAGTTTTGGGAAGCTGTATAAATACCAGAAACTATCACTTTCTGTTTTTATGAAACTCTTTGACACTCAAGTTCAGGCCAGGGTGCAATATGGTGCAGAAGTGTGGGGTCTGAAATATGGTTTTGCTATAGAAAAGATTTACTTGTTTGCTTTGAAAAAATTCCTGGGGTTTGACAGAAGGAAAGCAAACGACCTTATATATGGCGAGTGTGGACGCCATCCTATTTACTTAAACTCGTATATAAGTTGCCTTAAGTACTGGTTGAAGCTCACTAGAATTTAGGACCATCGATTCCCCTACAAAGCTTACAAAATCCTATTTATGTTGGACAGTAAAGGCAAAACTACCTGGGCAACCCATGTCAGAAAATGTCTCTGCGAGTACGGTTTTTATTTTGTCTGGTTAAATCAGGGTGTCTGATGTATTAAAGCATTTCTGTCTTGTTTCAAACAAAGAATGATTGATATCCACTGGCAAAGGCTGGGATGAACATGTGCTCGCAAGTGACGGGTTTTCATCGTACTGTTTATGTAAAACAACAATTGAATCAGCAGCATATTTCCACATGAATAGATATGTTATGAATGCATCGGTTAAATTTAGACTTGTTGTTTATGGAATTTTAGAGCACAGAAACAGATATGTGACCAGTGAATGATTGTCACTTGTGTCATGCAGGTGTCAAAGACGAGGTGCATTTTGTTTTAAGTTGCCCGACTCTAGAACCTCTGAAAAAAGAACTTATCCCTGTTAACTTCACTAGATTCTCATCAAGGTTTTAGCTTGATCTTTTGCTATCTGCTAGTACCGAAACCGTCGTTTGTAATTTAGCAGTATTTCTATACAAAGCTCAGAAGCATTTGGAACATATAAGCGCATAAAACACGTTTGAAATTCGGCGTGCGGTTTATTGGTTTGTGTAAAGAAGCTTATTCATTTAGTCACTTTACTTATTCACGCTGTACAAATTTCCCCCTTCCAGAAGGGGCCCTGGCCTCGCTGAAATAAAAATTTCGTTTCGTTTCATTGGATGGAGGAACAAGGTCCACGATCTCAGACACTGGCAGTCAAACAGACCAAACCCCATCTCCCCATCCGCCCTGTTTTCTTCCGCTTTTCTTGGCTTCAGCTTCTGTGCTTTTGCTCACAGATATTCCAAGCTGAGGCTATCACAGCCAAAGACTGTTGGCCAGAAAGTTTCTGCACGTGCATCAGTTGTCGTGAACGTAATTCGCCAGCTTTTAAGCCCTTACCTTCGTACTTTTACTTGTCAAAAAAAAATCCCCAAAAATTTCTGAAAGGTTTTTTTTTTTTATAGTTTTGATGGAAAATTAATTCAATCAAGAGTGTTGGCCAGAAAGTTTCTACTGGTGCATCAGCTGTCCTCAGACTCGCGCTGACCTTTCCTGCAGCAATAGCCGAGGATCCGAGCAAAATGCGTGCGTTCATCTCTGCCAGCCATTTGTGATGACCAAGTGCCGAGTGCAGCGTCCGTGACCGAGGTGACCTTAGGTCAGTAGCGAGGACGGTGTACTTTACACAAGACGGGGGATGCAGGAAGAAACGTCTAGCGTGGGGCCCAGTGGAGGGGTAAGTGACGGTGGGGTGGGGGATGCTGTGGCACTGACCTGAAGAGAGACTTGAGGAGCTCGCTCATTTCGCTCTCTGTCTCGTGCCACATGGTGGCACACACGTAGATCTTGGGCACGATCTGCTCGCGCTGCTTGCGCATGGCGTCTGTTGACGTGGAGTCCATGGAAGCATCATCGCTGAACGTCATCTCCTTCAGCACGCGCTCCTTGTCGTTACGACGCCGGTTCAACAACAGCGACTGCTCGATCAGCACCGTGCAGTAGTGGGGCAGGATGAACAGGCTGACGGCAACACAGGAATCACAATGACAGACATGGGCTTGTGAACAGTGTGAGAATGTGAACACGCAGGCTTGTGAACAGTGTGAGAATGTGAACATGCAGGCTTGTGAACAGTGCGGCAATGTGAACACACCGGCTTGTGAACAGTGTGACAATGTGAGCGCAAAGACTTGTGAATAGTGTGACAAAGGAACAGAATAAAACCAGAAATATACCAGACGGATACTAGACAGATATAAACTACCTGCCGACACATTTACAGAGCTGTGAGATGAAAGAGGTCTGGTGACAGGCGTGCCTTACCGCTCTGTGAACGCCAAGCGCGGGGCTTTCGGTGTCCAGATGTAGCGAGTGATCCATAGCTGCGAGGCCCACCACAAGCCGAAGCCCAGCCCCAGGTGCCAGATGAACCACTGGCGATCTTTGCCTTCTCCGGTGCAAGACCAGGTCAGGAAGCCCGGGATAATCTGTCACACACAAGTGGGATAATCCTCATACAAAATAACTTCTCAATATTTTGTTGCACCCAGTGACTCCTGGACAATCTGTAACACATGGTGACTCCTGTGTCACGAATCACATAAATTACTCAAAATGCGTGCGAATACATGTGCGCATGCGCATTCGTGCGCCAGCCTGTGCCCACCCCACACATCAATAGCCCCGATATATCACCAGGGTGATCCCGACATATCACCAGTGTGATCCCGACATATCACCAGTGTGATCCTTACATATCACCAGTGTGATCCCGACATATCACCAGTGTGATCCCGACATATCACCAATGTGATCCCGATATATCACCAATGTGATCCCGGTAAATCATCTTTTCCAGGAGGTAATCTGCTGTCACACACGTTGTCTGTGACAATGTCGCAGCAATCCCGAAAAGCGACACCTATAGTTTCATGACTTGTTTTGCTTTTTTTCTCTGTTTTTTGTTTGTTTTGCTTTCTATGCTTCCTTATTGTCCTTCCTTCTATCCTCGTATTTTATTAATTTAGTTACTTATTGTCTTCTGTCTTCATTCTTTATTTCATGTAACCGCTTGCGCGCTGGATCACGGACCAGCGTTACCTGTCACCCTTTACCTGTGTTGATGCTGGAGACACATAGCACAGTGTGATCATGGCAGCCACAGACACAGGTGTGGCCAGGGACAGCGGCACCGAGAAGGAAAACCGCTGCATACACAACTTGCAGGCCAGACGAGCGAAATAGTAGCACAGTCCTGACGACACCACCTGTCACAAACACGTCACGTGCTGTCATTTGCCAGATAATAACGCTTATGATGACACAACTTGTCACAAACACGTCACGTGCTGTCATTTGCCAGATAATAACGCTTATGATGACACAACTTGTCGCAAACACGTCACGTGCTGTCATTTGCCAGATAATAACGCTTATGATGACACAACTTGTCACAAACACGTCACGTGCTGTCATTTGCCAGATAATAACGCTTATGATGACACAACTTGTCATAAATACGTTACGTGCTGTCATTTTGTCAGGTAATAACACTTACGATGACGCAACTTCTCGCAAACACGTCACGTGCTGTCATTTTATCGGGTAATAACAGTTATGATGTCACAAACACTTGTTACAAACACGTCACGTGCTTTCATTTTGTCAAGTAACAACAGTTATGATTACACAACTTATTACAACACATCCAAGAAATTGCACTTTAAAGGGTTAATCTGGCGATAATCTGAAGCTAGAGTTAATCACGCAGACTCATGCAGCCCTTCGTTCCAGACAAGACGTGTTACAAGACACAAAAGCTGTGGAGCGCCCACCTGTAGAACGAGCGGCAGGTAGGTGATGTACTGGCGCCAGTTGTAGGTGTAGTTGGTGGTGCACACCGTGGTGTTGAGCAGGCCGTCCACACTCAGGTCCATGGAGCAGTTCTGGGTGAGCACGCGCATGAAGCGCTCCTCGGTGTGCAGGATGGGACTCTGCACTACGTGTATAATGTCGGGTAGGATGGGTGGCTCGGTGGTGTCCATGGGTACATGAGTGGTGATGACGACCTCCGGAGTCAGCAGGCTGCCGTTGTAGAAGGTGTACTCTGCGGGCGTCACCAGCAGGTCCTTGAAAGCCACGTTGGCCATGGAAAGGTCAGGGACGAGCAGGAAGGCGAAGCCAAAGGTCAGGCCGATCTTCCAGAGCGAGGCCAGGATGTGGGCCTTTGTCCTCACGCGGTGCAGGGCGTCCTTGTAGTTTTTGACAGGGATGTACAGGCAGCCCAGCCGCACGTCCTTGTCCACGAAGTTCTCCCACCAGTTGGTTGAGATGAGCAGCAAGGCCAGTGGGATCTCCCACGACATGTCTGACAGTGAGTACGTGTTGCTCCACGCCCACCCCGAGCCGGAAATAAGCCCACTGCTGGTTCCTATGGAGACAACGACTTTTTTTTTTACAAAGACGATCTTAAATTTAAAACAAGGGAACTGGACCAAGCTAAGACATGACAAAGACAAAGACAATCTACATGTTTCGGGGCACTACCCCTTCATCAGGACGACACAAAAACGACGAAAAAACGACAACAACGAAAACAGAAGAAAAAGACTTAGCTTCAGTAGATGTGGCGCATAGGCTGGACAGCAGGAAAATGACTAAGGGACAGCGAGTAAACGGGGTTAAAAAGAGGGGCAGCCAAT
>SMGT01001247.1:206789-223429 GCA_004794575.1 Lanistes nyassanus | reverse complement strand
AGACATACCCACAGAAGGATACGGAAGGAGACATACCCACAGAAGGACGCGAAAGGAGACATACCCACAGAAGGATACGGAAGGAGACATACCCACAGAAGGATACCGAAGGAGACATACCCACAGAAGGACGCGAAAGGAGACATACCCACAGAAGGACGTGAAAGGAGACATACCCACAGAAGGACGCGAAAGGAGACATACCCACAGAAGGATACGGAAGGAGACATACCCACAGAAGGACGCGAAAGGAGAAATACCCACAGAAGGACGCGAAAGGAGACATACCCACAGAAGGACGCGAAAGGAGACATACCCACAGAAGGACACGACAAGAGAGAAAGGAGGCAAGACTTGCCAGAACAGATTTACCTCCGAGTCGTTGTCGCCTTTGGTGTACACCGACTTGAACTTGTCCTGCAGCCTGTCGATGAGCTTGTCGCTGACACTCTGGGCGTTGTTTCGATGTTTTAGTGCCTCCAGGGTCAAGTCGTGAAACACCTGCTTCCTGGCCTCCATCTCCTCCCGACGCGACTGACGTAATTTGTGGAACCGGCAGCGAGCTTGATAGCCACGCACGTACTTCTGGATGATGGTCACGTGACTGTCAAGTTGCTGCAGCTGACGGTTGAGCTTGTCGAGTTCGCTGAACTTGAGGTAGACCTGGGCGGGGAGACAACAAACGTACCAACCCGGTATACACACGTCATCTCTCTAAACCTGAGCTACGGGTGTGTGGAGGGATAGAAAGATCAGGTCTGCTTCCTGCAGATCGTTCGAAGACAGAGTTAATCGATCTCTTCACCAAAACTGCATCAGGCAGCTGCCAGTTCTAAGAATGTACCGAGCTTGGGAGTGTCACTATTTTTCCAACACGTTCTAATTATGTAGGGTTACTAACCTATTATTACTAACCACACTTTATTACTAGGAATACTACCAAACTATTAATTAACGCACCAATCCGTTATCGTTAGTTTCAATCTTGTTTGCGATTTCGGGATGTTGTGTTAAGGACTAATGTAGTGGTGCTTGTGGCGGCAGGACACGAACCATTAAATGAAGTTGTCGACAGCCGAACGGTTTCGGTTATCGCTATATATAGCTTTTAGGCAGCACAAAGCTCCCCAGAAAGTAACAGGAGGAGTTTGTCTGTGTGCAGGGGTACTTGCCTGCGTGGGTAAGTGTGTGCGTGTGTGTGTGAAAATGCTGTGGCTTCCTTGGTGAATAAAGTGGGTGAGGGTGGGGGGCGGGGGCGGGGGCGGGGTTCGGCTTCTGGCAAAGGTCCCAGACTTGTGCTCGGCCTTCACAAGGGACAGACATTCCTGTCCTCGGCGCTCCTGTAGATAATCGTCTTACGCAACACTCTAAGATGTCTTTCTCGGTGGTGGTGGGGGGGTCATGACGTCACTGTCAAGGTTTCCCAGCCTGCTCGGGGCTCTTCTGGACACCGCCCGCCGTTGTTGCACGATTGGCGCCAGACTACAGTTGGAGTTGACGTTAGGCTTAAAGCGATTGCTGGGTCGTCTCACGTAAGACCAGACGGGATGTGTCCAGGAATTCCTTTCTCCTGCTTATCGTTCACACAGATGTGGTTCTGACCTTAGATCGCCTAAAATCTTGCGAAATCAATCTGGGAGACAGTGGGACCCACCTTTGTCTGTCGCGATCCTTAACGCCACAGTCAAGTCAGTGTCCAGAGGAGCAAGTCGGCATATTCAGCATGTCTGGAATATTCAGCATGTCGGCATATTCAGCATGTCTGGAATATTCAGCATGTCGGCATATTCAGCATGTCTGGAATATTCAGCATGTCGGCATATTCAGCATGTCTGGTTTATTCAGCATGTCGGCATATTCAGCATGTCGGTATATTCAGCATGTCAGCATATTCAGCATGTCGGTATATTCAGCATGTCTGGAATATTCAGCATGTCTGGAATATTCAGCATGTCTGGAATATTCAGCATGTCTGGAATATTCAGCATGTCTGGAATATTCAGCATTTCGGCATATTCAGCATGTCGGTATATTCACCATGTCAGCATATTCAGCATGTCTGGAATATTCAGCATGTCTGGAATATTCAGCATGTCGGCATATACAGAATGTCGGAATATTCAGCATGTCTGGAATATTCAGCATGTCTGGAATATTCAGCATGTCTGGAATATTCAGCATGTCGGCATATTCAGCATGTCTGGAATATTCAGCATGTCGGCATATTCAGCATGTCTGGAATATTCAGCCTGTCGGCATATTCAGCATGTCTGGAATATTCAGCATGTCGGCATATTCAGCATGTCGGTATATTCAGCATGTCAGCATATTCAGCATGTCGCTATATTCAGCATGTCTGGAATATTCAGCATGTCTGGAATATTCAGCATGTCTGGAATATTCAGCATATTCAGCATGTCTGGAATATTCAGCATGTCGGGAATATTCAGCATGTCGGCATATTCAGCATGTCGGTATATTCACCATGTCAGCATATTCAGCATGTCTGGAATATTCAGCATGTCTGGAATATTCAGCATGTCGGCATATTCAGCATGTCGGAATATTCAGCATGTCGGAATATTCAGCATGTCTGGAATATTCAGCATGTCTGGAATATTCAGCATGTCGGTATATTCAGCATGTATGGAATATTCAGCATGTCGGCATATTCAGCATGTCGGGAATATTCAGCATGTCGGGAATATTCAGCATGTCGTCAGAACTGAATTAGATCCCGTTGCCAATTTAATCTTTGTCGGATCACTTGCTGTTAGTGGCGGGGGGGGGGGTAGGGGGAGCGTTTTCTCTTACCGGCATTCGTGAACATTTGCAAGATAAACGCGGCTTCCCAGTGAACTGCGCTTACAAGACAATAGAGAACGTTTCGAACTACTGATGTTTCTTTATCACACTCACGGAATTTCTTTACCTTTCTTTTGGTTGATAGGATCCAATATGAACCGTTGTGGGGTCTCACAAGACAGTCAGTGAGAAGACTTCTTTCTACAGATGCCTGACTCGGAAACTGTACTGGCGGTGCCCCCAACCCTTGCTCTACGACACCCCGTCCCCCCTCCCCTCCGTCCTTCACCATGAAAAAGACAGGTCAAAGGCCTGTATTGTCTTTCAGCTTTATGTCGACCTAAGGAGATGAGAAATACCATCACTGTCCTACAGACAGATCAGAAACCCTCACCACCCAGAGACAGATCAGAGGCTCACACTGGCCCACAACAAATCAGTAACCCACATCATCCAGAGAGATATCAAAACCCGCATTTTCCTACAGCCCAGCCAGCTCAAACGCTCGCGTTGCCCAACGGCCACGTCAGGGGTTGTCCCACAGCCTGGTCAGATATGCACGGGGCACGTGATTCCCACGGATGCTGGTTGGTCGCGCAGGTAAGAGAGATAACAGATTATCGACTCGCATTCCTGTGCACACAGCGCCCCCTGCAAACTCCAGCAGGCTTGTCCCACACCCCACGTCAGTCGCATGACTTCACACGACCCCGCCAAACTTGGGGGTAGGGAGGCCAGAGACTAGATTTCCTGCCTTTCGCTTGTCAGCTCTGGTCTGCATTTCAACACGCGCACAACTCACAGACCACCCACTCCACACTTTGCATCTCACCAACTTACATTCTGACCAAAAGGCTTTTTATCAAGATTGTATGGCAGGTGTTATTTCTAGGCTCTGTACAGCCGCGCAATGACGATTCTCCAGCATGACTTAATCGTCTCATTTACATAACAGACCACAGCAGAGACTGTAGAATTTTAATGGACGGGTTTACATTTTCGCCATTCTTGGGTAGGCCTCTACTAGCCTTTGTAACAATTAAGTTATCCACTAAACTTGTCTCGTGTGATGTGCTGGTGACACCGCAGCATCTGTTTCAATCTCAGTCATGCTTTCTTGTTCTTCACCTAAGGCTCTGTCGCTGCGTGCGTGCGTGGGGCTCGTGCGTTCGTGCGTGCGTGGGTGCATGCGTGCAAGTGCAAGCGCAAGTGCAGATTTGCGATATTTAATGAAGAAAGATCATGCAAATACAGATGGTCTGAAAGACAGAGTGGCTAATAAAGCATGAACAAAACCTGAAGTACTGATTCCCCAAGGCTCCGCCTCGACCTCGCTGTGCTGACCCTGACGCCCACTACAAAGGGACTCGGTCGGTAGCCAAGGTCAAGGGCAGAAAAAGGGTGTTCCTGTGGCTGCTGCACTCATTAACCTCACGGCTAATGACCTGCGCACAGTTTGACCCCGGCTTGAAAGCTCTGCTGAACCCCGTGTGGACCTGACTACGCCGTCTGAGCGGCGCGCGCCACAACAGATCGAGGCTGGCGCTGTGCTCTGTGCGCATGCGTGCCTTGCGTCTGCCAGATGATTTTAAAAGAAGGTCGTGCATTAACTTCCACTGTTTACTGTACACAGTTTTAACTGTACCTTTTTAAATCTTTGCATGTACTATGCAATATTTATTCCCTTGGAACAAATGTTGTACTCAGCTGTTGATCCCATACGAGTAAGTGTTGTACTTAGCAGCTGATCTCAAAGGACTATAAGTGCTGCACCTAGCGGTTTATCCCACAGAAACAAGTTAAGCTCCTCCTTGCATGATTTTAGGAGCATCGGGCAAAGATCCTGTATATATAAACATATATAGTGCAGATATTTATATTTGGGTTTAATTTGGTACAAGCCATAAATGAAACACGTTTTCCAGTATTGTACATCAGTTCGCTCTAAAGAAAATGTATGAGAAAGTAACTCACAGTGAGAGCAGACCAACTGCTATTAGCGGTCACTACAAGGGAAGTGGGTCGCCTAGCGGTTAGAGCGCTGGCCCCAGACTCAAATGAGCGGGTTCGATCCCCGTGTGCCGCACTACATTTGTCCCAGTTCAGCCAGCTGGGAATGGATACCTGACCCATTGGTCAGGGCAGGTGAGACAGCGAGGGGAGGTGGGCAACGCCCTCACGATTCTGGCCCACAGAAAAATGGGCGGGGGGTCACACTCCACTGCCCTTTAACGACCCTCAGGTTACGGGATAAACTCCAATCTAGAAAAGCTAGGGTGGAAATGTTTTCAGCTCAGCAAAACAAACTGCAGTTTACATTTAAATGGTGTATCGAAAGACAAACACGATCCATTATGTGACCAGCTTTACAAACTTGGTTCTCAAACATCAACGATAGAGAGCTTTGCTTGGACTATTCAAAGATAACGTCACTTGTTAAAGGTATCCTGTGGTTTTGACCACACGACATTCATTCATTCATTCCGTACCCGACCAAGAACCTTCCCGTTCAGACATGTACTCAAAAGCGCGCCTAGAAGCACCCGGCTGTGACAAGTCTGTAATGACAGTGACGACGGCGATATTGTTATTTTTTTGTGTTGAAGTCACTGAGCAACAATAATAACAATAATAGCAAAGCCACCCTAATGCCGTATTAGAAGAGACAGATGGCAGAAAGATATTTAATTGAACAGTGAAGGAATATTAAGGAAATTAAAAGGATTATTCAAACTTAATCAAACTTAGTGTTTATCGTTAAAACGGTGAAAGATTTATTTCACGCACGGCATCCCAAGACACTTTGTGGTCCGCAGCCATGACAGGAAACACGGTAGCGCATGTAGCGGGGATTGCGCTCAGAGGAATAGTTGTAGCACTGGACAGTCTGTGCCCACAGCAAAGATTGTAGCCCGAAATGCAAATGGAAGAAGTGTACCAACGTGCAATGTTGGCTGTCATGGTCTCCATGGTTACTCCGTACGTCAACCCTGTCGCTTTGTGTCTGCAGGCAGGTGTGTGTGACACTAGGTGTTTTCTGACGGGGCTGGTATGTAATAAACAACTGAATGTCAGAACATGATGTCATGAATTTTTTAAAATCGGTAAATGTCCTGTTATCACTAATTTGGGTCAGTTATATATAGAACCTTCCCTCTGGGTTTTTTTAAAATCTTCTGCTGATGATTTCTCAATCACTGATTTCACCATGTCACAGAACTTACGCGAATAGCAATATCTGAACACTGAACCGGAGTAACATTAAGACTTGGTTATATTCAAATTCATGTTTTCCTGTCAGATTCCTCCCCAAGCCCGCTGTCCTTTTGTCTCTGTGACTTGTGTCCTTTTGTCCACCCCCATCCCCGACCAAGAGGGCGCCACTGCTGTCCTTGTGCTTTAAAGCGCCTAGCGGTGGTCTTATCAAACAACCCCATCGATCAGCAAACTGCGCGCGCCAAAGCAAACCTGTTCCTTGCTTGGGGAGAGTTCCTGGGCGACATGTGCAGATAGCCCGGGAGGACTTTCAAGGGGCAACAGCTGAAATTTTTGGGGATGGCAATGTTGCATACCATGCGATCATTACAACTTACTAGTTCATTTATTATACAGCTGATTTGAGTAGTTCAGTTATTGTACAGCTGGTGGAGTGGGTCATCTACTGTACAGCTGGCAGACTAGCTCATTTATTGTACAGCTGGCAGACTAGCTCATTTATTGTAAAGCTAGTGGACTAGCTCATTTATTGTACAGCTGGTAAACTGTTTGCTTATTATACAGCTGGTGGGTGGCTAATTTATTGTACAGCTGGTGATGACTCATTTATTGTACAGCTAGTGGACTGGCTCATTTATTGTAAAGCTGGGGCACTTTTTCGATCATTTCTTGTACTGCTTGTATGTTCTGACTATATAATGTGAGGTCTGTATGTGTGGATAATTAACCTTGGTGTTCAATTCAGACAATAACTGGATGCCATTGAGTTATAATTTGCTCATGTTAGTAATATGTCAGCAAAACTCTATTAATGACATCCCTGACATATCAGCAAAACTATATAAATAACATGTCAGCAATACAATCCGCTGTTTTGCGCTTTCTAATGTGGAGAATGACGGCAGGCTGTTAAAAAGAACTTAAGCTGAATGCCCTCAATGAGTTCAGTCTCAGGCCCCCCATAGATCGGGCGAGACAAGAGAGAAACCAAAAAGTGCGGGTTAGCGACTAAATAAGTTGCTGCGCTTGGCCATAACGTCAGATAAAGACTGCAGCGATACCTGGTGTTATTCGAATTGACCAAATGTCACAAGACGGTCACAGTCATTGCAGAGAATGTCACGGTATTCGAGAACAGTTCTCAGCGGCAGACAACTCTCATTAAACTTTACTGGTGACATCGAAGAAAACCGTCCCTTTTGACGAGTCTATTTCTCCACCGCACGTGTGAAACGAAGGGGCGAGAAAACACACAGGGCGCTGTGTGCACAGTGCGCCTGGCCTTTCCGCCCACGGGGCCAGGGAAAATACCATCCACTGCCATGTCATGATCAAGCCAGGCGCGCGCTTCCCACAGCGCCCGCCGCATCCTGAACTCTCAGCAGAATGGCCGGACCGAAGCATCAGAACAAATCCTGGATTCACTTCACGGGAGGGCGGGGGGGGGTGTAGGAAAAGCACCAAAACAGATGTGAAAGTCTGATCAGGCTGCTGATCTTAAACTAAATGGTCAAACTAAATAGTCAATTCCGACCAAGTTAAACCTGTTGATATTAGCGGATGTTGTTATTGTAGCTTTAAATCTGGCGTTTCTAGTCACAGCTAGGTTTTTTTTTTAAATTTTCAATGACACTCTTCTCTTTGGATACAAAAATATAATCTTTTAATGTTTTGTTTAAAAAAATCTACAGCCGTAATTGATTGTATACAGAAAATTCAAGTCATTAAAGTTTTGTAAAAGCTATATGTCCCTAAACTACGCGGGGTCTTTCTGGAACAAAGCTTTGTATGCTAGAGTAGAGGGCAACGGGTGTTCTCTGGTATTCCTTCTTGGTGTAGACCCATGCTGCTAACTGTACTGATGAGAGATATCAGCATCGGTGATATCGCCATTCTCCTCGTCATCAATCGTTCTTGACATGACGTAACAATAAACAGCAGCAAGCATTGTATTCCATCTCAATAGTAACCGACATCAGATGTAGAAGATCGATTACTTCTTTCGGTTCCCTAGTCCGCGGGGCTTGAATCGATGTGTGTTTCTGAGGGTGGGAGTCAGCTTTAAACTCAAAATGCTTTATTTCGTAGTCAGTTCCTCTACTAATCTTACCCACCCTAAACACAAAGACTGAGATAAGCCAATTCCCACCCCACCCCCACCCCCACCCCCACCCCCACCACCCCCCAAAAAAAACACACACACAGAGTTGCTAAGTGGTTGTATTTTTGTTTTTTGCCGATGACTTTCTTTCCTTAGTTGCCATTTAGTGTTCTTACAAACAATAATAAAGTTTTCCTATATCGCGCAAGTCCCCTGACGGGGTCAACGGCCTTCACACAAACTAACAAAACAACCACAACACAAACAGGTTTCATTCACGCAACACGCAGACGCATAAAGACACACCACAGGCTCCACTGTCATCACCGTCTGTCTGTCTGTCTGTCTGTCTGTCTGTCTGTCTGTCTGTCTGTCTGTCTGTCTGTCTGTCTGTCTGTCTGTCTGTCTGTCTGTCTGTCTGTCTGTCTGTCTCAGTCGTGGCGCCGCGTTACCAACAAGCTCGGTGGAGGCGAAATGACTCAGAAAGGGTCTGAGCTTTTCCTTACATGAGGAAAACGAAGGAGCACCCCTAAATTTAGCAGGCAGCGAGTTCAAGACATTAGGGGGAGTAAGTTCCAGACATTAGGGGCATTAAGTTCCAGACATTAGGGGCAGTAAGTTCCACACAATAGGAGCAGCGAGTTCCTGACATTAGGGGCAGTAAGTTCCAGACATTAGAGGCATTAAGTTCCAGACATTAGGGGCAGCGAGTTCCAGACATTAGGGGCAGTAAGTTCCACACAATAGGGGCAGCGAGTTCCTGACATTAGGGGCATTAAGTTCCAGACATTAGGGGCAGCGAGTTCCAGACATTAGGGGCAGCGAGTTCCAGACATTAGGGGCAGTAAGTTCCACACAATAGGGGCAGCGAGTTCCTGACATTAGGGGCAGTAAGTTCCAGACATTAGGGGCATTAAGTTCCAGACATTAGGGGCAGCGAGTTCCAGACATTAGGGGCAGCGAGTTCCAGACATTAGGGGCGGTAAGTTCTAGACATTAGGGCAGCGAGTTCCAGACATTAGGGGCAGCAAAACCAAGAGAATGGTGACCAAAAGCTTTGAGATTAGTTTTCGGGATTGTAGCAAAGTAAAAGAAGTTTCTTGGAGGAGGGCCTGAGTTGTCTAGCGGGGCGGTAGGTGGAAAGAACAGACGACAGATACGGTGGGAGCGTCCATCAAAGTGACGATACAGGAGCACAGCCATCTTGTACTGAATGCGGAACTTTACTGGAAGCCAGTTGGAGCAAACGTGTCACAAGATCCCGCTTTAACTGCGTTCGGAGAAGTCTAGCAGCAGCTTTAGAGGACAGGTAGGGTCGGATGCATGCAATCTTCCGGAGTTCAAGAACAGTTGTGCGGCACACAGTACCACTATGTAGCTGCATAGAAATTGTCTGACTGTAGAGTACACCTAGGTACTTGACAGAGGGTTTGAAAGAACTCTTTTCACTCCCAGTGTGCTCTACAGTGGCCCCTGGATGTTACAAATAATTTCTGTCTCTCACTTCGACTGTGCCTGAGTGTTACCGAATCAAACTGACCTTCACCTTGCTGACCTCTGACAGTTGTGGAAAACACTGACTCTTACCTTGCTAGCCCCGATCTCGTAGTCATCTAGTTCGGCGTTCTTGATGACCACTAGGCAGCTGGCAGCCGTGGGTTCCACGTGCTCTAGTGGCGAGTAAACCAGCAGTTTATACCTGCAATAAAAACCTTAATCTTACAGGTGTTTATACTTACAATTTTTTATGTATAAGTTTTTAAATTTATAATTTATAAGTTTTACAAAAGTTTTAACATAGAACACCTTCAAGTCTGACAACAGCTTACACTTGAAATAAAAATCTTGGTCTTGTAACAGCTTATAGTTTGAAGAAACCCTCAATCATTTCATAGGTGTAGCGAAGCTTCTAATTTCGCAGCAGTTTATACCCGGAATAAAAGCTATAATTAAACAGCACCATATAGCTGGAATAAGGCTAATGTCACTGCAATGAATGCAAATGTAAACTGTTACTCACAGGAGTTTATACCTGGGATAAATCGATCAGTCTGTCAGCGCTTTATACTTTAGGTATATGTGATATTAATGCAGTTTAAATAAGTGCAAAACGGAGCATATCTAATTTCGCTATAGTTTATTCCAGTGTAAATTTTATTCCTGGAATGATCCTTCTTATTGGTCTTGGAATAAGACCTTGAATAAAACTGTTGCCCTTCTGAATGTCCAGATTTTCACGGGAGGCACGGGGTGCCTCATACCATGCCAGTCTTCAACGACTCACCTGTCGACAAACTCAGCAAAATCCATGCGAACAGGCAGCGCCATCTGTCGGACACGAGCAATGTCCAACACACCGCTGCTGCGCAGCTGCTGCAAGACGTAATCGGCCTCAAACTTGTCCGGGACCTTCTCCTCATTGCTCTTGACACACCTGGGCCCACACAACAGACAGGTGTTCTCAGGAAGTATACTCAACGTTGGCAAGGTGTTGTCCCATTGGCATGGGCGCATGTGGGCCTGAACTTTTGCCTGACAGGTTTACCTGAACTTTTCCAGAGGAACCAGTACCACAGAGCCAAAGTTTCTTCAATACTCTACATGTAACTGTTTATTCAAAACTCTATGAGCATTTGGCTTGTTATTTATAAACGCTTGAGTGTTTATTCAATATTCTATGAGCATGTGAGTGTTTATTCAATACTCTATGAATACTTTGCTGTTTATTCAGTACTCTTGATGTGTTAGGTAATTATTAGAATTTTTGTGTTTTCACCTACATTATCTCTATAAGGGTCATCTTCAAATTTTTCATAGTTTTCAATCTATTTCCGAAAGTAAAGGTAACTGTATCTTTCTGGAGTGATGTGTCATTTCCTTGCGGATTGGGAAAGACAGGCCGGTGTTCAAAAGTGTGATTGTTAGGAGTGTGAATTAGAATTATTCTTTTTAAAATTTAGTTTAGACGATGAGAAGGTTTTTAGACCATCAAGCTGGTCTAGACTTTAAAAATCAATGCTAGTCCCCTCCACATTACAATTACAGGCTGTACATTTTAAGGCCTTTGTTTTCAGGCTTTTCTCTATCATTACATCCCTTCCAGTCTTATTTAACTAGGTCTGGGAGCAATGGTTTTCACAGAGGCTCTGTTTGCAGTGAGGTCAAAGTTCGCATTCTGAAAACAGGCTGTGAAACTAGTTTGACCTTATTTACATGTGAGTATTTTCCTGAGGTATACAGCATTAATTTCCTGTCTTCCGGTCTGGATATCATTTGTTGCATTTTCTTTTACAGATAGCTTTCATTATGTTATTTGGAATACGGGAAGGAATGATAAGGGATAAATAAATATATTAAAGAATTTCCTCATGTTCAGTAGTTGGGTTAGATCTATCTTGGAAACGAGGAGAGAATCTAAAAAAGACGGGGTTCGAGTCCAGGATACAAATTTCTTATGCAACAGACTCACCTACTCGCAGCATAGGATTTTGCGGTTGCTGTCTATTCCTACAGATTACATATGGAAGTGACTATTCCTACAGATTACATATAACAGTGACTATTCCTACAGATTACATATAAAAGTGACTGTTCCTGCTTCTCCCATAACATGTTCATTAAGCAAAGGAAGATGTTTTCATTTTCAGACAGTTTCTCACTTTACAGTATTGAGGACCGCCAACAGTATTATCAATCCCAGGTAACTTTTCTCTTAATGGATTGTAACCACTACTGATGTTATGAAATGTTTCATTGTATCAATGCACACACACACACACACGGTGTGTAAAACTATTAAATACTGTAACAGATAAAACATGGAGCGGATCTACATGTATATACGTATGTATATACATGTATATCTATATAGGACATGTATTACATCTATTGTGGTGCGGAATCACTGCAAGGTGGAAGCACTTTACCAACCAAAAACCGACAACAACAACGACGACGCTGTTTGACATCACGTGACACACGCACCTGATGAAATGTGGCTGAGAGCTGTTCAGTCGTGACATCAGGTCGACTAGAGAGTTCTGAGGAGAAAACATGAAACGTATTCAGATAGAAATCTCTCTCCCTCCACTTTCGTTCCTCCCCTTTTCTTGTTCTCTCTCTCTCTCTCTCTCTCCTTTCACACCCTCCTCTTGGTTCGGAATACCAGTGTATGTGAGTGTGGCCGCTTTGGCTTCTGTCTTCGGGTGTGTCTCTCTAAAACCCGGTCTGTCCGACTTGCGAGCTACCCGGGGTGGGTTGTGTTGACAGCAACATTCGGGTCACTCTGATTTTGATAATTTCTTTGGCATGAACGGAATGAAATTGTCAGTATTTTTATTGTTAATAGTTATTTCATATATAACGGAAAGATATTTTTCCTGTTAGTGAACATCTTGAATATATTGGTAATAAAATTAAGGGCTAATTATATTGCATGCAAGAACTCCGGCTGACGTATTATTTTCAAACATTTGTAGAGCGTAATGAGGATTCATTAGTCAAAGCCTATATTTTATACTTTGTTGACGACATCTCACTCTGAGATCTTTTCCACAAAATATAAATCTTATCAATCATTGATCTTGAAAGAGAACTACTTTCTTTACTTTGCAAGTACTACCAGACATTTTTAAAGCAGACATTATCACAAAATATCGCACAGCAAAGCTGGTAACCTTAGTCTTACCCATTCTGACTGGTTTTCCAATGACGAAGACAAACGGCCAACGTTCACTCAATAATAAAAGGTGTCGGGGCGGAATTTTGTCAGATTCCAAGATTCTACAAAGAGGGAAATAATGTTTCAGGTGTACGAACTACTGTATTCTCCGCGTGGCGCTGATGATGTAGAATGAAAATGTCAGCAGGTCACTACTGTGTCCGAGCTTTCCAGACGAGAACTGCAGCAAGACGGCTGTTGGTGTAACGGTCAGCCTGAAAGCTGCAGAATGTATCTTGCCGAGATATGGCGAGCTGGCTGCATGTTGCGTAGCCCTCCCTGTCAATACCAGTAAGCCTAGACGTTGTACATCTGTAGTTCGGCGGGAGTTTGGGGAATAGACGTCGTGTTACCTCACCCTGGGTATACACTTCTCAGGCACACGACTCCTTTCACTGTCATCTGGACACAGAGCTACAAGTTACTTGCTTAGACGCCCGTACAGCAGTGACTACAGCTCTATGAACTGAGCCTCTTCTTTTTTCTTTACCACCCCCTTCTAGCTGTGCCCCCATCCCCACCCCTACCATCATGGGCAAAGCTTTCCCAAAGGGTGTGCTGTGTAGGTACAGTGGCTGCAGCACCCCGCATCTTTTCTTTTGCTTCTGGTCTAATCCAGTTCTACAAGTTTCGGTATCCCAGGGGCCCTGTGTTTGAGATTGCGTCGAAAACACTTCATTAACACATGAGGACGTCAGTCTGTTAGGTACAGTGTTTTCAGTCTACAACCCTGTGTAGCGCCTTTTAATTAATCGTAACTTAAATCATGACATTTTTTCTAGGTTTGATTTCGAGTTTTCAGTCTTGCGTTTGTGTGACTGAGCGTTATTACAATTTGTTGTTACTTTTTTCAAGGTTTGCCAAGGTCTGAAACGACTTATTGTCGTGAAGATACAAGCTGCAAATGTTGCCACCAGACGTATATCTGTGCTTTCGATGTTTTCATTGACACTGACGTCTATGTATTTGTTGCTTTTGTTGACACCTTCATCGACAGGACAATAGACCGACCCTTTAACAAGCAGAATTCCTGACCAGTTCGTTACCCGAGGCAAATACTTGTTCAGAATTGTTATCTTCGCAGACATCTGGTAGGTCACGGGTGGACCGTATCAGTCAGTACACAAGCTTCTCAGCCCACTTCAAGACATAAAAAGCGAAAAAAAAACACGCGATGTGACATGGGAGGGGGTGAATGGAGTAGCAGCGTCAAGCCGTACACAGGTTACAGGGGGGGTCCTTGTGGTCACTTGTGTACATTTGCCCACCGCACGCAGTTGCACTTTTTTCCGCACCCCGCTCCTCCAGCCGGGCCCCCTGTAGACATCGTAAACAGTGCGCCCAGTGCATGCACGGACCAAGGGTACATTGTCCTGATGGAGTTACCCGCCCTGATGATTTGCTGAGAAATATTTCCTCCTGTTGCGTGAAGAAGTCTAGGATGTCAAGGGGCGTGTTTGGTGCGTGTGCGCGTGCGTGTGTTGCAAGGGTGTGTGTACAAGGGTGTGTGGGCATGTGCGTGAGTGGGTGGGTGCTCTGGATTGTTGTCCTTGCGTGCAACGGACTATTGTGGCGACCCCTTTGTAGAGATTGTTGACGATCCCTAATGTAGGCCTTAGCTTCAGTCGGAGCAAATGTCATTTGTCTTCGCAACAAAGTCAACAATAACGCATCGTGACTTGTGTTGTGCCCAGACAGACAGACAGAGACAGAAACTGGTTGTTGCAAAGCGTCCAGCCGCTAACGACGTGCATAACAGGACGGTACGTATTGCTTGAAACAAGTTAACGAGCTGCCCACACTGGGACTGTTGTCACAACACAGGCTTCAGTCCCACCCAGTCACATTTTACTGACACCGGGCCAACCAGTCCTAGTACTGTTCTCTGTAGTGCCAGGCGTCTGGCAGGGCAGCTACTAGACTGTTAATTTTTAAGTCTGAGGTATGACACGGCCGGGGCGTGAACCACCGAACCCCCGACTTGGAAGAAGCAGACACCTTAACCGCCAGACACCGAGGCGTTTGAGAGAGAGACGGACGGACGGAGACATGAGATACGGGATAAATCTTTTTTTTTACAAGGCATCTAGCTATTTATCCATTTAAACTCGTAAACGTATTCTCAAAATATCCAGAATAGTGCATGGGTTAGTTCGCAGTCATCTTACAAAGTTCTGAGCTTGCACGCCACATCTGTTTGTGAAAGCTGCGCCTCTGTTCATATATTAACAAATCCACATTTGTGGTCAGTTGTAGTTGAACATCCAAAATGACACAAACAGTCTAAATAGTAAATTTATCGCATGTGATAGATGTTATGGGGGCGGGGGAGAGCGCTATAGTTATAGATGTGTTACAGTTGTTACGTATTTCCCGATGTCAGTTATAGAAGTCTTATAGATGATATGTAGTTACAGATATATTGCAGATGTTATGTACACGGATATATGCAAATGTTGTATAGTGATTATATATTTATGATAAATTGTACATAGTTTTATTCAGTGCGGCCAACCCTTAGTGAGAGCAGACATTTTTATGTACCTAATACATCTCCAGGTCCTGTTCAGACTGTTTCTTCCCCCGGGTGCATGTTCATGTCCTGGTTCTCACTCAAAAAAACACAACCAACCGAAAATATAAATTTGCAACCCGTCTTCTTTCACCTTTTAGTTGTAAAATAAGCTTTAGATAGGCCTATGTGTTCAAACAAGGCAGTAGACAGACGCAGGTCACTGATTTGTTTTCAGTTGCACATAGTGTCAAATACCATTTATCCTTCAGTCCATCCTACGTGCATATTTCTGCCGCTGGTTATTGGATTTCTCCGTGTCCTGCTGTCGTCTCGCATTAGTCATCTCTTAGGCTTCAGCCCATAATGCCCCCACCCAACACACACACACACACCACCACCTCCACCCCAACACCCCCTTTTTGTTTCTTGCCTCAGATGCACGGCCACATCTCGCTAGCCGTCTGACCTCCAGCGCGCTCCATGAGAAAGATTGCGCCACACCACACTGCTAGCAACACAAAGAATATGACTGAGGTCTGTTTAAATTTTCAACACTACCTGCACGACTTTTGGTGGGATTTGTGTGTTTGCTTAGAAGCATTCCAAAATCTGGCAAGATGCTCCTGTCAAATTTCAAAGACATGGCTTTTGTCCGACTGACCTCTCGCTTGTCCCTCTCACTGTTTCTTTGTCTTCTCTCTACAAAGCCCTCTACAGTACGCTGTACTCTGTAGTCGTCGCTGCAGTTGCTGAAGCTGGGGCGAGCACAAACAACAGTTGCTGATCTCATACGTGTTTTTCTTTGCCAACTTCTTTGGGCAGAGAGGGTCTCTGGCTTGACCAGATCCGAGAGACCTAGATCAGTGTCAAACCTTCTCTTGCCCTCAACAAGATCACGTGCTGATAGCCCCATGGCCATGTTGACTCTAACCCCTAGACTCATTTAATCAACATGGATGCTCTTGGACCAGTAGCTCCCCCCCCCCCCACACACACACACACACCTCGGCTGATAACAATCGCCACTCAATTCGTGTTAACATTTTTGCGTTCTTTTTCAATAGCAGCCACGCTAAATCCTCCACTGATTTTGATAATTCACCACGCTCACCACGCTCACCACACTCACCACGCGCACCACGCTCACCACACTCACCACACTCACCACGCTCACCACACTCACCACGCGCACCACGCGCACCACGCGCACCACACTCACCACGCTCACCACACTCACCACGCGCACCACGCTCACCACACTCACCACGCGCACCACGCTCACC
>SMGT01001247.1:187539-201923 GCA_004794575.1 Lanistes nyassanus | reverse complement strand
CAACTCACAACGCCACAGACAAGACCGACGCCAGACAACTCACAACGCCACAGACAAGACCGACGCCAGACAACTCACAACGCCCGCGTAATGGCTGACGCAGAAGGCAGGGCCGACTAGCCCAGACCTGGTCAGCAGGCCGCTATGCTTGTGGTTCTTCACCATCTTCTCCACCAGCGTGCGGTCTGTGGCCTGCGGGAATCTGGTCTCCTCGTCTATCAGTGACAGCACGCCCAGGGGCTTCTTCAAACAGAGAGGTAGGAGGCATGTTACAGTCAGTGTCACCACGCTCTGTAAGCCACTACCGTGTCTTTACACCATGTCTGTCTGTGCCGCACCCCCCACTCCCCACGCCCAGCTTAAAAGAATCAGACATTACGATGTTTTGTGGGATCTATGTGTGTTATCATTCCGTCTTTATGCAGTTTTACTGCACCCCTTTATGTCTGTCTAGCTATATTACTCCACAACATTTTGTCTATATCTAGCTATATTGTTGCGACATTTTGCCTGTAAATGGGACTGTCTTACTGTAGTGCTATCATGCCATTATGTCAAGAAAACATTAATTGTCCCACTTCTCAGTCATCAAACTTCTCAGTTTTCTGTGTCCAAGTGCCCTGTTGTTACCATCTCCTGCCTCTTGCCCAGACTTCGTTGCGTCACACTTGTCTCTGGGTCCTGTCACGATCTACTGACCACCCGCCTGTGCGTCTGGGAGGAAAATAGGGCGACCGACCGGAAAGTGGGAGGTTAATGGACAGAAACGTGTGTTGTAAGTGAAACGTGTAAGTGAAACATGTGTTGTAAGTGAAACGTGTGATGTAAGTCAAACGTATGTTGTAAGAGAAACGTGTGTTGTAAGTGAAACGTGTATTGTAAGTGAAACGTGTGTTGTAAATGAAACATGTGTTGTAAGTGAAACGTGTAAGTGAAACGTGTGTTGTAAGTGAAACGTGTGAGTGAAACGTGTGTTGTAAGTGAAACAGGAGTGAAACACGAGATGTAGACCTGGCGAAGCAAGAGACACGGTGAGGGTGGCTTGAGAACCCAAAAGTGCGTGTCAGTTGTGAACTCCCGACCTGGCCCTCACCTGGAGAAACAGGTCTATGATGGGGCTGTTGTCCTGGTACTGCACGTGTTGCCACAGCACGCCGTCCTGTTCGCAAGTGCGTCGCTCGTGCGTGAAGATGTGCTGCATGCAGAACTGCTGCAGCTGCTCGTTGGCGACGTTAATGCACAGCTGCTCGAAGCTGTTCACAGCCAGCTGCTCGAAGCCGGGCATGTCCAGCACCCCCACGCAGCCCCCCTCGCCATGACTGAGGGCAGCAGGAAACCTACTTAGTGGACTATGTGGGCCACGAGTGCAGCATGAAGCCTACTTAGTGGGCTATGTGGGCCACGAGGGCAGCATGTCAAAATCGAGACTAGGCTTACCCACCACCACCACCACCCTACCCTCCCCCCGACAGGGGCTCAGCGCCGACTTTTTCTATCTCTAAATAATATGTCTACTTTGATGAAATCTTGAATAGACACGGCTGCATGGTTTGTTTGAGCATAGCTCGGAATAAGTCTGCGTCAGTTGAGAAATGGTAGTCAGCTTGAGCTGAATTTACCTAAACTTCAGATCAATTTTATCTCAAGATTCATCCAAATAAAGACAGATGTAATCTCTAATTTTGTACACACGCACCCACGCATGCAGACCTAGAGAGAGGAGGGTCAGGGTGAGTGGGGGCAGTCGTGTATGTGCAAGATAATCTACCTGTGGGGTGTATGTGCAAGATAATCTACCTGTGAGATTTGTCAGGTTTGAGCCTCAGGTTGATCTGGCGCACGATCCAACCAAACAAACGGGCGTACAGTTCTTTGGCCAGAGCATCTCGACTGTCTGTCACCTGCTCCACCGTCTTGTTCATCACGACACGCTCACCTGGCACAGTCGAGATGTGGTATCATCTGTAGACACTGATTATCGCGATGTGTCATTATGTAACTAGTAAACAACAACCCCACTGTGTCATGTTCCTTAACTATTAACCAACAATGTAGTGGTCCGTGACTGTTATTAACAATCTTGACGGAAAGCGATCCATAACTAGAGATCAAGGATTTGATTTTGTGCAGGTCTCTGTACGTAGTAATCAATATTCGCTATGAGTAAGGATCCCTGTCTAGTGGTGACTAGCGATGAAAATTGGCGATTAGACTGTCGGTAGCTTCCTGGCAGGATGTGTTTCTGTGAGTATTTGAAGCATGAAAACCTGAAAACTGAAAAATGATCGAGTCACTGGGACCATCAATCAAAGGCACTGTGACCTGCAATATGTGACATGGTGCGTCTACAACTGACCCGGCAGGACGGCGTGACACGACCTGCACACTGGCTGCCAACTGGCACACAGCCTGACTGTCAGGCGAGAGACAAATACGAGATGTGAGCCCAGCGTCTGGCAACAGGTGCCCAAGCATTCCTATCTATGTCTGCTGCTGAAGGCCACGCTAAGTCCTGTCCATACTGTAGCATCGACACAGTCAGCCTTCAAAAGCAGCTGGCGTGCCTTGATGACATGCTGCCAATGAGCAGAGCTCATCAAGTGTGTCCCTACGACAGAGTGGACCAGACATCTACCATCCCTGCAGGGGGATTCTCCATGCAAGCGGTAGGGGGGGGGCGTAGCGCAGCGCTAACATGATCTCCCCACCCATACAGATCGTCGCGGGGCGGGAACCCGTGTCCGGCACATGTACTTTTTCTGGCTGCAGCATCTTTTGACAGGACAGGGCTGACCGTCAGAGCCTTTTGGTTTTTCTCTCCGGGTGCTTCCATTTTCTCCCTCTCCCTGTTCCCCGATCACCCCTCCTTCTCCAGGCTGGTTGAAATCCTTGCATCACTTAACACAGTCAACCACAACACCATAAGTCATAAGACAAAACCCTGTAAGTGTTTTCAGTTACTCGTAACCCAGAGTGAATGAGAGAGTGAGTGATCTCTTCAATGTAGTTCTTGAAATGGCAGGATGGGATGGGTAAATGGATGACATGACAAATCTAGTGATGAATGAGTCGCAAAAATGAGATGCTTTTGAGGACAGCGAGAGAGTGAGCAAGTGGTTTGATGGTTGGTTAATAAAGAAAAAGGGCCGAAAATGAGAAGATGAGCCACTGACCTGTAGGGTAGGCTACTAACCTCTAGGGTAGGACACGATGCACGTTAGGGCCTCCATCAGCTCGTCTTTGTCCACCTGCAGCAAGGTGACCACTGCAACACGCCCCGTCACTGTCTTACAAGGCTGTCACGTGGTTTTGACAACTAGCCTACAGCGGGCTTTTTTCCGCACACACGTTATCTGAACGTCCACCTCATGTTCACTTGTTCACAGATCTATTTCTATTCTTATCACGTTCATTTGCGTGTCTGTTGTCAGTCTATCACAGCTTATGTATCCTATCTGTGCTCAACCACTGGCGGTTTGGTCTGCTGGTTATGTGAATGAGTAGGTCTACTGGAATGTACATTACTTGATTTAGTGTGATTTCAACTGCTTGGTTCACCGAAATGTGAGCGTTTCTGTTTTAGATGAATGCCACATGTGCTCTACACAAAAGTAATGGATGAAAGGCATGAAGTTTGTTAGAGCACGCGCATTGTGCGCTTGCAGATGGAGATGGCCTCGGTGGTCTAGCGGTTAAAGCGTCCGCTTCCGAAGCGGGAGGCCTGGGGTTCTCGCCCCGGCAGAGTCACACCTGAGACAAATTAGCCCGAAGTGAAGGGTAACGCTACTTCCGGCTGGTACTCTCACAGTACTAGGACTGGTTGACCCGGTGTTAGTTTAATCTGACTGGGTGGGACTGAAACCTGTGTTGTGACACAGTCCCACGTGTATGCCAGCCATTTTGAATTTTGTATGGCAGTTTGACTGAGCCCTAGGCTTTAGCCCCATGTGTAAAAATCCCAAGAAATAACTGTCAACGCTACAGACGAGAATCAAACTGATTTTTAAATGTAGACAAATGCTAACTAAAATGTTTTCTTACCTTAATCTTTGATGTTTAGTCAAATCCAGCAGAAATGAGATGACTGAAATCCACTGGGCACAAAACCCGCCTTCTATACTGTGGCTTACGCCATTTTGGTCAGCTGAGACTATGTGTGGAAAACCCCTATTTACGCTTTCCAACCGCAATACAAAGGGAAACAACCTCGTAAATCGCGAATGCCTGAGCTACAAGTTAAGCACAGTCAAACCCCTTTATCTAGTAAATTCGCAGAACCGGGAATTCCCGAAAAATGGGTTGCGGAGGAGCGTCCCTGGCCGCTACACTTCGAAAGGAATGGGTCGCTGGACGGCGCCCCTAGCATCCAGAGATTTAACTTTGTCCAAATAAGCCGTCCTCATACGCGCCTAGTTTGCGGCAGGACGTTAAGCAGAAACAACTTTTTAAAATCTTGGAGATGGAAAATATTTAGTAGTTTTTTCCTGTTAACGTTTGCTCCAGACGAAAATCGTTGACCCCTCCGGTTTTTAAACTGCAGTGTCGTGTCCTTATTGGCTCATGGAAAAAAAACATTGGCATGTGTTCTTAGAGGACACAAGTACAACTTAGTTGTCATGTCTCTACAGGGCCCTTGAGTATATAGACCTGCATTGGTTGAGCAAAAATTACTTGCGAAAAAATAGTAAAGTTCTTATGGAATACATGATGTACAGATACACAGAGTACCCGATGTGCCGACATACAAAATACATGATGTACACACATTACATGATGTACAGATATACAGAGTACCCGATGTGCCGAAATACAAAATACATGATGTACACTCATTACATGATGTACAGATATACAGCGTACCCGATGTGTCAACATACAAAATACATGATGTACACACATTACATGATGTACAGATATACAGCGTACCCGATGTGCCGACATACAAAATTCATGATGTACACACATTACATGATGTACAGATATACAGCATACCCGATGTACCGACATACAAAATACATGATGTACACACATTACATGATGCACAGACATACAGAGTACCCGATGTACAAACATGATTTACACACAGAATACATGTGTCGACACAAGAGGGTTTGGTGTACAGACATACGGAGTATGTGGTGTACATTACCTGGTTTACTGACATGTACAAAGTGTGCATGTTGTACTCACCTTTCATAACGGTACTGGTGTCCTTGACCTGGGCTCGTTCGCCATCTTCGTGCCGCCAAAAGGTCAAGTTGGAAACGTGTAAAATGGCTGACAGCAAGGTGAAAATCAGAGACACCTCCTTTAAAAAAGGTAAAAACTAAAATGCGTACATTGGGATGACAAGGGGAGACACATGGCAGTAAGAACAAATAGAAAAAAGTAAAATGTGTAATAGTATAGATCAAGTCTCAAGAATGTGAGAGGGAGTTTAGTGTCAGTAGACAAGCCCCAGAGGTCAGATTCAAGAATGAGAGGTCTGGCAGCTATTATTGTCTTCGTCTTGATCACAACAACAATATAAAAGACCATCACCACCAGCCTACAAAAGAGGTTTTTATCATATTTATCAGATTATTTAGTAAAATGCAACCAGCGACTTCGAAACGTTGCGAGACATTCAAGATGGCGGAGACTGAAGGGAACTGCACGCAGAATGGAGAAGACAGCGGACGGCGGGGACCAGCGTGTTGGAAGGTGCGGCGGGGACCAGCGTGTTGGAAGGTGCGGCGGGGACCAGCGTGTTGGAAGGTGCGGCGGGGACCAGCGTGTTGGAAGGTGCGGCGGCTTTCAAGAGAAGATGTAGTCGGTGTGGTTGGCGCCTTATTCCTTCACCGCAACTCAGCAACGAAGGACATCTCGTGACGAGGGTTGGGGGGGGGGAGAGGGCAAAGGGTGATGGATGCTGGAGGAAGAGGAAGGTGGAAGAAGGGAAAGCCTCCCGCCGCTGCATACAGAGGACTGCATGCGCCCTGCACGGAACCCGAACCCACAACCATATGCATCTGTGACAACCACCCCTTACCTCTGTGCTACCCGGCGTTTCCTAGTCAGTATGGTGCGAGAAAGAAGTGCGTATCTCATACGTGCTGACTGGTGAGTGGTGAATACCTATTAGGTTCTACTCACCCAGTCGGCGAAGCCAACAATGCGCATGACGTTGAGCTGCTTGTGGAAGGCCAGGCGACAGGTGTCCACGTCCCTGCTGCTGAGGAAGACAGGGTGTGGCTTCCCGTCTGTCCTCATAATTCTGGCCGCACAGAGAGCACGACACGTCACACACGGTCACACAGGCAGCACGACAGATCACACACGGTCACACAGGCGGCACGATACGCCACACACGGTCACACAGACAGCACATGTCACACACGGTCACATATCCAGCACGACATGTCACACGCGGTCACACAGGCAGCACGTACGACAGATCACACACGATCACACAGGCAGCACGACACGTCACAGTCACACAGGCAACACGACAGATCACACACAGTCACACAGACAGCACGACATGTCACACGCGGTCACAGAGCACGACACGTCACAGTCACACAGGCAACACGACAGATCACACACGGTCACACAGGCGGCACGACACGTCACAGTCACACAGGCAGCACGACAGATCACACACGGTCACACATGGAGCACGACACGTCACACACATGACTGCGTGCGTGGGAGTGTGAGAAGAACTGCTTTAATAGTAATAAAATATAATGTATATATTTGCTGGTGTTTGTAACGACTGAACAAGTAAGTGTGTGCCTGTATTTGTGTATTCTGCCTGTCTGTTTTGTTGGCAGGATGGATGGATGGATGGATGGATGAGTGAATGAACAGGAGCCAGTGAATAATATTGGGTAAGAGTGTGGGGGGCACTCCTGCACGTTTATTTGCATGTTCATTTTTGCGTATGTGAGTGGTGCGCATGTGAGTGGTGCGCGTGTGAGTTTTGCGCGCGTATGAGCCTGCGTGCGTGCATGTGAGAGAGAGAGAACGGTAGCCAAGTAGAAAAGTAGGAAGACGCGAGGGTCACTGAAATAAAAAGCTGTTCTACAGTCACACAGCTAAAACACAGTCACACCGTAGTTGCCGCTAAACTCGGTAACAGAAAGTACAGCTGTAACACCAGGTGGCTGTACCCACAAATCACTAAAGGCCGCGACAGACGGGACGACCAGCTCGACGAGCGAGAGCCCCGCTGGCGGTCTGGAGGGTGGTGCGGGCTGCGAACTGGCAGAGCTGCCCCCCTCACCATCGTGCTGTTGCTGTGTGTGTCGAGACTGTGCAGGTAGCTCAGTGCTTGTCCCAACCACACCCTGAGCAAACAGGCCGGTGTGTAGCACTGTGGTCTGTAACGCTGTAGTCTGTAGCACTCTGTAACGCTATAGTCTGTAGTGCTGTGGTCTGTAATCCTGTAACGTTGTAGTCTGTAGTGCTGTGGTCTGTAATGCTGTGGTCTGTAATGCTGTAGTCTGTAACGCTGTAGTCTGTAGCACTGTGGTCTGTAACGCTGTAGTCTGTAGCACTCTGTAACGCTATAGTCTGTAGTGCTGTGGTCTGTAATCCTGTAACGTTGTAGTCTGTAGTGCTGTGGTCTGTAATGCTGTGGTCTGTAATGCTGTAGTCTGTAACGCTGTAGTCTGTAATGCTGTAGTCTGTAACGCTGTAGTCTGTAGTGCTGCGGTCTGTAATGCTGTAGTCTGTACCGCTGCGATCTGTAATGCTTTGGTATGTAATGCTGTAGTATGTAGCGCTGTGGTCTGTAACGCTGTAGTCTGTAGTGCTGCGGTTTGTAATGCTGCGGTCTGTAACGCTGTAGTCTGTAGCGCTGTAGTCTGTAACGCTGTGGTCAAATGGGTTCCTACAACAGCCAGCATGTGGCTTCCCGGGTCATCGCCGGATCCAGCAGTTTTCAGAGAGTAGCCAGGGGCTGTCTCTGGAATCTCTTTAGTCACTCCATGCATATTTCCCAATAAACACTTTTATCATTTTTTCTCTAAACCTATGTACCCATCTTACCCCCTCCTCCATATCCAATGTGTCCCTCTTAACTGCAAGTTTCCTGTATCTCTTTCACCCCTCAAGTCCCATCTACCCCTCTTACCCCAGGTACCAAGTATAACCGTCAGCTTTTACCCGCCCCCGCCCCCGCCCCGCCCCCCACACCACCACCATAATGAGAAATGACCAGTGAGTTGAAGCCCTTGCCTTCTCAATCAGTCAGGCAACGAGGTAAGCAAAGCGCTTATTACGTGACTAGTGTTCAGTAGCCTGAATGGCGTTGGCGAAAAGTGTTCAGTGGATCGAAAGGCTGACTGACGTTGGCGAAAAGTGTTCAGTGGATCGAAAGGCTGACTGACGTTGGCGAAAAGTGTTCAGTGGATCGAAAGGCTGACTGACGTTGGCGAAAAGTGTTCAGTGGATCGAAAGGTTGACTGATGATGGTGAATAAAGTTCAGTGGTTTGAAAGCCTGACTGATGATAGTGAAAAGTGTTCATTTGATCGAAAGGCTGAATGCTGAAGGTGAATACTGTTAAGCTGATCGAAAGCCTGACTGCTAAAGGCCTCCGCTGACACCAGGCAGCGTTCCAGTCAACATCACGTGACGGAAGGTGGGCGTGAGCTTATCCTGCGCTGTGCGCCCCGCACTTCCACGGAATCCACGAGGCACAACGAAGGAGCCTGGTCTGAGCAGAACGCACGAGGCTGCTGGACGAGAATGCACGAGATTGTTGGACGAGACCGCACGAGATTGCAGAATTAATAAGCGGATGGCAGACATGCGTGATATGAGACAACTCGGTTTGTCCCAACAGCAGCGAGGCGAGCGATCCACAGCAAGCGGCCGGCGGCAAACAGATTGACCGCGGACTATTTCTGGACGCTCTTTGTCTTCTGCTGGTCCGGTGTCATCAAACACGCACTGTCCGCTCACCTTCCGATGGCACTCAGGGGATGCAACTCCTGCTTAGGAAATCAAACCCAGGTAATAAGTGGGAACTGCTGCGGACACGGGATAAACTGTTCCCCGCCCCCACCCCCACCCCCACCGCCGACCCATCTTTGCACCTTCTGAAATGAGTGGCGTGCAGCCTAGATTTTAAAGAACTTGGAACTTCTTTTAGATGCACCCAGCCATCACCCTGACATCCTTCCCCCAACATACTCTACACACACAGACGCACACAGGCACACGGGCCAGCTGTGATTTAAATCTACAACTCCTCTGCTCCAGTTGTTGCATGTGCGAGAATGGCTCGAAATGTGGCTTGCTTTTTCAAAAATGCTTGTTATCTCTTTTTTTTTTTTTTGTAAATGCCTGTGACTGCTTTACCATACATGCCTGCACGGTGCGAAAACAGAAGAGTTCTATGCCTGAGCTACCGTCGCCGAATCGCGTAATATCTGTAAAGGACCTATTACCCGCAAATTTGGACAACATCTGCCTACTATGTCAAATTTGGACAACATCTGCGTAATATGTCAAATTTGGACAATATATGCGTAATGTGTCAAATTTGGACAATATATGCGTAATATGTCAAAATTGGACAATATATGCGTAATGTGTCAAATTTGGACAATATATGCGTACTATGTCAAAATTGGACAATATATGCGTGATATGTCAAATTTGGACAATATATGCATAATATGTCAAATTTGGACAACATCTGCGTAATATGTCAAATTTGGACAATGTCTGCGTAATATGTCAAATTTGGACAATGTCTGCGTAATATGTCAAATTTGGACAACATCTGCGTAATATGTCAAATTTGGACAATATCTGCGTAATATGTCAAATTTGGACAATATCTGGCTAATACACGTGTCTCGAAACTGATGTGACAGAGATTCGTCAGGTAAAATGAAGCACGCAAAGACGAGCCAGGTGTAATAATATTGACTGGGGCTGTACGACACGGTGCAAGGTGACCCGGCACAAAGAGGAGTTTGTCACCTGTAGTCCTCGGGGTTCGTCAAGTGGTAGGCCCTCAGCTCCTCCCTTGTCATGCCGGCGAACAGGTAGTAGAAGATGTGGAAAGTCCTCTCACCTGCCCCGTGTTGTACCACACGCGACTTCTCCAGCAGGTAGTCTGTCAGCGCCGCTGCAACAAGATGTGGGCTCGTTAACACCTGTCGGGCTCAGCTTGATTTCAACTCACCATCTCAAGCACAGACTATCAGCTGCCTGGTCGTTCACACCACCAGGGTGGGAAGTCTGTGGACTCTCCTAAACCCACGTGTGACGTCGAGATACCGTGAGAAGACAGCCTGCCCTGACTTCCGCGAGACCAACTCTTCCGCCTGTCTCTCCAAACCTTGCGACAAATCGTACCTTCCTGCCAGACCCGGATTTCCTGGTGCTCCCAGTGAGCTGTATTGGCTTATCACCATAGCAACTAACTACAGCTTTCAGCATGCCCTAATATTTTGTACTGGTTATTATTGTCAACGTATTACAATCATTATAATAGATTTGCTTTGGAGGGTTTTGTAGTTGTTGTCCGTCTCGCTTTTATAACGCTTTTTGTGATCCACTTTACAATTTGTTTAAGGTGGCAACAAGAGAAATGTTTAACAATTTTTATAGAGGCTTTGCCACGTCTTTATTATGGATGTGCTTTACAAAATTTGTTTTTAGTTTTTACAAAAATGGTGAGTTTCTTGAAAGTCCTATAAATGTCTTCAGCTGTCATTTATTCTACAGAGTTTATAATACCCGCATTGCCCGCAGTTTCAGTCTTTTCATAGTCACCATCGCTTTACTTTGTAGCGTCCAGGCCGCCTCTTTTATGTTTGGCTAGAAAAAAATATACATATTAACAGTCTCCTGCAATCTTAATCACGTAGAATGAAGAGATGCTTAGACCTTGGCAATAAATACAATAAATGTAAATACTTTATGAACAATTTAATATAGACACATTATAAATAATACAACATATAAACATTGGCCTTATAGGCAAAAGTGCGCTCGCCTCAAACTTAGAAGAGCGACAGGCGAAGAAAAATAATCCCATACCTCCTGCTAGTCTGCCGTCTGCTGTCAGCCTCAGCTCCAGGAACTTGCCAAACCGGCTGGAGTTATCGTTCATAACTGTTTTCGCATTCCCAAAGCCTTCGAGCAGAGCGTTGATCTGAATTGTCATACAGGTTTGATCAGAAATTATATGGGTTTTATTAAAAATTATGCAGGTTGGTTAACAATTATCTTGAAATTTGCCAATCAGATCTCAACTATTAAAACTGAAGAACGAAATGACAAGTCGACTGGTGAATGAGACTTGCAAGACCCGAGAACAAGACATGACAACAAGAAACGTACCAGAAAACGTCCCACAAACTACGTGTTTGCCAAACAAGAAAACGTCCCACAAACTGCGTGTTTGCCAAAGAAGAAAACGTCCCACAAACTGCGTGTTTGCCAAAGAAGACAGTTTAAAACAGCTTCTAAGGCCCAAGGACGGCCTGTCATGTGAACTGTCATAATGTCACTCAACTGGTTACAATACAGTTACGTCAGCAGCGTGGAATGGCGACCGGTGAATTAAAAACTAAAAACAGATAAACACTTTTTGGCTGTATATCCCTCAAACCACCTCAACTTCCGCAAAAGGTGCTGTCTGTGGATTAACCTTCAGCCAATCTGAGAGTGTTATAAATGTTCTATTGAAATAAACATCAAAACTTGAACAGAATGGAGACAGTGGCACTAGACACTTGATATAGCTTTGGGTCCTGGATAGTTTTGTTGACTTCAAGAATAAGTTTTAGATCCTGTGACTCTTTTGTACATTCTGCTGGTTCTGCAGCCAAGTCATGAAATAATAATGTATATATTGACGCATAATGTGAAATGTCAAACTTGTGGCATGCAATATGGTTATATAATAGGTGGCAATGTTGTGGTGTGCACGACATAATATGTCAGACTTAATGTGACATGCGCTATTTAATGTCATGTTTGCTTGGGATGTCAAATGATGCTGGAATTTTAAGTACCTTTCGCAGTTCTGTAATTTTATTTAAGTATAACAAGTTGACCCGTCCTTAAATTTGATCTGTATGACAGCTCTAGTCCCGTGACGTCTGTATGACAGCTCTAGTCCCGTGACGTCTGTATGACAGCTCTAGTCCCGTGACGTCTGTATGACAGCTCTAGTCCCGTGACGTCTGTATGACAGCTCTAGTCCCGTGCCACATTACACTCTAAACATTTTTAACTCTAATTACATGTAAAAAGCGTTAAACTAAGCGCTAAATATTTCTGCTTGTGTAGATATTATGTAAGATATGAGATAATGTGTTCTAGGGTTCTTAGCATGCCCTTACTTGACTGAACACCATGGTGACACATTTGGAACATTACCAGAACTCTTTTAAATACATTTCCCAGGCATTTGAACACTTTTAAGAACACAGACAAGAACACTAAAGCATTCTAGATCAATGCAAAGTGCTTTCTACTTCGGTAACACAATAAGGGTTCTAACTTGAGCACGTCTTGTTGTGAAACTAGTTGTAAACTTACATCTCTTTTCTGAGTCATGTGTATATGCGTCACAGACTGACCTACGAACGAATTTGTGTATGCAGTAATCAGGAACAGAATACAGGGCCTATGGGGGGGAAACGCGCTGGTTTCTTGGAAGGATGCAATGCGCGTGACCACTCGTGCAAATGATGCTACGCATGTCACACCCTAGTGGGTTACTTTGGATGTAGCTCGCGCTATCGGCACCTAACATATCGCACCTCGTTGATCTTGGTGTCCAGACACGGGTGCACGCTGCCTGCTGTGCACGTGATGTGCGACACGGCGTGTTTGATGTTTTCCGTCTTGCCGGCGCCTGACTGACCGCTGACCACCAGGCACTGCGCATGTCGAGTGACCTGTGCGCGCTCGAGTGCTGACCTGGCCACCCAGAACACATGCGGTCTGGCGTCGGCTCGGGCGCGCAGCTGCTGATAGAGTCGGTGGTGCTGAAATCAATAAACGACTAAATTAAATTTAAAACAAGGGAACTAATTAAGTTAACATCAGAGCAACTGAACCAAACTATAAACGGCACAGAGTCGGCCCTGCGAGGAGTTACCCCTTCGCCAGGACAACACAAAGACTAATAACACACAGCCCAGAGAAATCGCACGTACACAGCACGGTCTGGCTGGGACCAGAGAGACTGAACAACATTAAAAAGTGACCGGCGAGGGAGGTCGTGCGTGTAGCGAATCAGACCCTTCTCTGCAGTTGCAGCGAATAACAATTAAAAGTAAAAAACACAAACAAAGTAGAATTAAATGAAGGTAACATGGAGGTGAGAGGAAAAGAGAATTTTACTTGTGATGGAAAGGCAGGAGTTATACTCCCAAGCGACGTCGACTCAGCTGTCTGTGTCGTTTGTCGTTTGGTTCATGTAGTTCCTCTTGTTAACTTGGGTTTTATCTCTAAGCGGCACTCACTTTAATTTATCAACGTTTAATTAATTAATCATAGAGTCTTGAATGCATACGAATGTCTCTAGTTGATACTGCTCAAAATCGCTGCATTATCTCTAAAGGAAATACAGACTCGTTAAGTACTAGTTAACATTTTTCACCGACAAATGTTTGCAAAACATTCTGCATTCAGGACTGTCAACAATAAGAAAAAGAGACCAAGTTAGCCCTTACAGGGTGGGTAGCACAGGTACAACTATATATGTATTTACTCCAGAATATGGACTGGCACCTTCCCCAATTCTCTAACACTCTATACAGCATGAGGTTTTCTCTGAAATGTTTTGTGTTTTCCTGGCTGGTTTGTTGGTACTTGTTGTTTAGTTTAGTTTAGTTTAGTTTAGTTTAGTTTAGTTTACAAACATTAACTGACATTGTGATCATAATAATTGGGACTTAAAACACACATTCATTCACTCACCGACTTTCTGTTTCAGGCCAACTGTGAGTGTAAGAGTGGTGGAGTGTAGAATAAATGTCACGGACTTTCTGTAGTGGAGTGTGGAATAAATGTCACGGACTTTCTGTAGTGGAGTGTAGAATAAATGTCACGGACTTTCTGTAGTGGAGTGTAGAATAAATGTCACGGACTTTCTGTAGTGGTGTGTAGAATAAATGTCACGGACTTTCTGTAGTGGAGTGTAGAACAAATGTCACGGACTTTCTGTAGTAGAGTGTAGAACAAATGTCACGGACTTTCTGTAGTGGAGTGTAGAATAAATGTCACGGACTTTCTGTAGTGGAGTGTAGAATAAATGTCACGGACTTTCTGTAGTGGAGTGTAGAATAAATGTCACGGACTTTCTGTAGTGGAGTGTAGAACAAATGTCACGGGTGGAGTGTAGAACAAATGTCACGG
>SMGT01001247.1:171518-182702 GCA_004794575.1 Lanistes nyassanus | reverse complement strand
ACAGAGAAAGGTCTTTTAGTAAGAATGTACAACGGACAGAGAAAGGTCTTTTAGTAAGAATGTACAACGGACAGAGAAAGGTCTTTTAGTAAGAATGTACAACGGACAGAGAAAGGTCTTTTAGTAAGAATGTACAACGGACAGAGAAAGGTCTTTTAGTAAGAATGTACAACGGACAGAGAAAGGTCTTTTAGTAAGCGGACAGGAGGGTGGGCTAGGGTCTTTAGAACCCTGAGGAATCTGACGACAAAGAACACTCCCTGATCACAGCTGTACGAGCGGATATTTGTGAATCGTCCTCTCTCCGTCCTCCCTCCGTCCTCCCTCAGTCCCCGCACATTTATTTTCGGTCCACCACCCCACCTCTGTTACCTCCCTCCTCTCCCCAGGCCTCTTCCTGTCTACACCCCCTCCCATCTCTGTCACATTTGCAGTGTTGACGTGCGTGCGTGCGTGAATGCCTGTGTTTAAGTTCGGGAGCACTTCTCTTTAGATGAGTGGGTTGAAAAAAATTCTTTTCTCACAATGAATCCCGACATATTCTTATGAATGCCCCAGATAATTCACGGATCAGGCCACTGCAAGCTTCTGGCTCAAAGACACGGAAACAGTTCTAGCGCGGTAGACCTGTCCCCAGGCGCTGTGAGCAGCAGACACACTGACTTTCAGTCAGCACTAATTCGACATTTGTTGAGATTTTGCAACAAGCACTGGGCAAGTAACTGCCCTTGGCTACTAGCCATTCTCTGATGCAGCCTGCGGTTCAGTGGAGACAAATGTTGTAGGCTGCAGATGAAGCGAGTTACTTCCCTGGACACGGTGCGCTGCCGCTGGGAGGAGGACGTGTTTAGCCTGATCAGGCCAGCAAGTCCAGTCATCTACTTCAACGTCCTTGAAATCGTATTTCTTGGCCGTGCGAATCTGTGACCTGACTTTATCGGGAGACAGAGGGGAGATGCACGAGCATGCACGAGAAGTGTTCACCCTGCCTTACATCATCATCATCATGTGCGCACAACAAGCTGTAGACACGACTGATAGAGTTTCTGCAAGAGAACATTCTGAGACTCGCGGCTCTGGGCCCAGGTGCATCGACACACGTTTTAACCTGTCCCCACGCACCAGTGAACGCAAATCACAATGAACAGCCTTCTGAGAAAATCAAATAGGAGCTTGAAGTCCAATCCTGAGTGAATCTTTGTGGTTGCTAGATGTAGTGATGTGGCTAGATGTAGTGCTGTGGCTAGATGTAGCACGATGTCGCTAGATATAGCACGATGTGGCTAGATGTAGCACGATGTGGCTAGATGTAGCACGATGTGGCTAGATGTAGTGCTGTGGCTAGATGTAGTGCGCTGTGGCTAGATGTAGCGCGATGTGGCTAGATGTAGCGCGATGTGGCTAGATGTAGCGCGATGTGGCTAGATGTAGCGCGATGTGGCTAGATGTAGCACGATGTGGCTAGATGTAGCACGATGTGGCTAGATGTAGCACGATGTGGCTAGATATAGCACGATGTGGCTAGATGTAGCGCGATGTGGCTAGATGTAGCGCGATGTGGCTAGATATAGCGCTGTGCCTGTATAAATGTTGTGTAGTAGTTATACACAAGCACCAGAGAGAGGCCAGCCAGCGGGACCACACATAGCCACCACCAGTGCAGAATACCAAACCGCAGACCCCTTTCCCCTAACCTATCTCCCCTCCCCTTCAGTGCGAAATCACTGCGAGATGGAAGCACTTTTCCCCAAACAACAACGACAACAACAAAAAACTACACACGGCTGTCACTGTGCTAGTTAGGCCTACATGTGTCGGTATGGGGACGTAATGGGTCAGTTTAGAAGTTGCATATCTCAATGTATAGTTACATGTGTCAGCATACAACCAATATAGAAGTTACATGTGTCAGTGTAGTAGTTAGAAGTTACAAGTGTCAATATAAAACCTCCAGATGTCAGTGTAAAATTTAAACATGTCAGTGTGGCAGCTGCATGTGTACTGTGTAAGCATTGTAAATTACCGGAAAATTGCAACAGACAGCACTCGCGTAACACTTAACACCTGGACTATCTTGAACGATCGTTTATGTCACAAATTGGCAACAGAAAGGCAGGTAACGCTATGATTAACTACCACAAAGCGGCAACAGACAGGCAGTCAGACACTCTCGTGACGCCATGATCAACTATTACAAACAGCGACAGACAGACAGACACTCTCGTGACACCATGATCAACTATTACAAACAGCGACAGACAGACACTCTCGTGACGCCATGATCAACTATAACAAAAAGCGACAGACACTCACGTGACACCATGGTCAACTATTTCAAAGCAGTGACAGACAGACACTCTCGTGACACAATGATCAACTATTTCAAAGCAGCGACAGACAGACACTCACGTGACACCATGATCAACTATTACAAACAGCGACAGACATACAGACACTCTCGTGACGCCATGATTAACTATTACAAAGCAGCGACAGACAGACAGACAGACACGTGACACCATGATCAACTATTTCAAAGCAGCGACAGACAGACAGACACTCTCGTGACACCATGATCAACTATTTCAAAGCAACGACAGACACACAGACACTCTCGTGACACCATGATCTACTATTTCAAAGCAGCGACAGACAGACACTCTCGTGACACCATGATCAACTATTACAAAGCAGCGGCAGACAGACAGACAGACAGACAGACAGACACGTGACACCATGATCAACTATTTCAAAGCAGCGACAGACACTCTCGTGACACCATGATCTACTATTTCAAAGCAGCGACAGACAGACACTCTCGTGACACCATGATCAACTATTACAAAGCAGCGACAGACACTCACGTGACACTGGCCTCTGGAATGGCGCACTCTCAGTATCTCCAGCATGGTGCCTTCGTCCAAGTAAGGAAGACCACTGAGGTCATCTGTTGCCAGTCGGTTGGTGCCATCGAGCCTGCAATAGGAATTTCATCAGTCTGAAGACACTAACTTTGTTAGGACAACATTCACTGTATGAAGATCATATGAGTTTTGTAGCTTACAATGTCTGTAAGCTTTCTAAAGCGACATTAACTGAAGACGATCTCAGCTTACAAGGTAATGTTAAATGGTAAATACAATAGATTATTTGCACCAAGTCTGGACAAGGACACAGTCGATGTTTCAGGGCATTACCCCTTCGTCAGGACAAGAAGGACAAACACACAAACCAAAGGACAGAGAGAGAGAATGACATCTAGACACTCATCTGGTGTGGGCAGAGTGGAGGACGGGACAGCACTGAGGACAAACACACAAACCAAAAGACAGAGAGAGAATGACATCTAGACACTCATCTGGTGTGGGCAGAAGGCAGGACGGGACAGCACTGAGGACAAACACACAAACCAAAAGACAGAGAGAGAATGACATCTAGACACTCATCTGGTGTGGGCAGAAGGCAGGACGGGACAGCACTGGGGAGCAGCCACAAGATGGCGGCCAAATTGTTACATGTATGAAGACAACGTTAAACATTTACATCAGCGTTACTCGCATAAAGACTTATTCACTCCATCAGGACAATGCAGTAGGTGCTAGTCTACTGGAATCCCCCCTCCCAAGTCTTCATTGTTACCTCGCGGGTAGATCTGGTATACCTTCAAAAAATGCTCTTGAGGTGTTTGGAGGCGATTAGAAGTAACACAATCCCCCCACCCCCCACCCCCACCCCCCCACACACACTGCTATGCCAGTTTTCCCCGTTCCCTCCTCATTTTTTACAACGATGAATTCCTTCAAGCTCTTCTGTTCCCATTAACAACATAAAATCATGTGGGTTTTGTGTGTGTGTGTGTGGAGGGGATATTTCTATGATACACCTGAAGTTTTGTAGGAAAAGGCGTTTCCTGTACTGACGTCACGTGGTTCCTACGTCAGTCATTCTACAGGAAGGAGAGGTATTTCTAGTACAGATGAACACCACCCCACCCCCCGAAATGTTCCTGGAGAAGATCAGTCAGTCCAAGATGTCAGCCCAGACTCGGGCTCACGTCATTATTCTCTACGTCGCACGTGCGTCCTGTTGACTGTCGGGTGGTAGGGACACCTCCATCTGCTCATGGCAGCAGCAGCACGCGGTGAGGCGTCTGTGTGTGCATGCGTGCGTGTTTGTACATGTGCATGTGCATGTGCGTGTGCGTGTGCGTGTGCGTGTGCGTATGCGAGGGTTCGTTCGTTACACTCCTCTGGTCCAGAGATCAACGGGAGAGGGGGGCGTGTGGGTCAAATCAGACGAGAGAAGCTGGCAGAGGATGTTTTGCGTGTAATGTCTGAGGACAGTGCGTCTGACGTAGATATTCATTCCTTTCAAAAGTCAGAGACCACGAAAACTAGCGCCATCTGCTGGGGTACTCTACCGTCTGGGAAGCCAAGGCAGCTTTCATGCCAGCCACCAACATTTACTGCCATTTGCCGGGATTTTTGTCTAAAAGACAGACGCCGGTTCTTTCAGTTTGAATGGAACAGTGTGTGTGTGTGCGTGTGTGCGTGTGTGCGTGCGTGTGTGAATGAGTGATTATTAAAAGAGAAAAGCAGCCAGGGTGTATGTCTGTTTTGGTCCCCGCGACTACTTTTCGCACGTACAGCTGGTTCATTTTCGCGGCTCCCTGTTTCCACTGCTCGTCCTCTGTGAGCAGCGAGTGAGTCGTTTTAAATTCTTATTATAATTTTCCGCTTTATATTATTTCAAATTCCATTATTGGTTTATGTTATTTTGAATACCATTATCGCCTTGTATTTTAAATATCGCTACAGAGAACACTGTAGCTAGCAGTTGTACTGACGTGTTTAACAGATACCGGGAGTTCTTCCAAAGCTTTTAGCACCAAGCCCTGACAGCCTATAGCTAGCAGCAAGGCCCTGACAGCCTATAGCTAGCACCAAGCCCTGACAGCCTATAGCTAGCACCAAGCCCTGACAGCCTATAGCTAGCACCAAGCCCTGACAGCCTATAGCTAGCAGCAAGACCCTGACAGCCTATAGCTAGCACCAAGCCCTGACAGCCTATAGCTAGCAGCAAGACCCTGACAGCCTATAGCTAGCAGCAAGACCCTGACAGCCTATAGCTAGCACCAAGCCCTGACAGCCTATAGCTAGCACCAAGGCCCCGACAGCCTATAGCTAGCACCAAGCCCTGACAGCCTATAGCTAGCAGCAAGGCCCAGACAGTCTATAGCTAGCACCAAGCCCTGACAGCCTATAGCTAGCACCAAGCCCTGATAGCCTATAGCTAGCACCAAGGCCCAGACAGTCTATAGCTAGCACCAAGCCCTGACAGCCTATAGCTAGCACCAAGCCCTGACAGCCTATAGCTAGCACCAAGGCTCCGACAGTCTATAGCTAGCACCAAGCCCTGACAGCCTATAGCTAGCACCAAGCCCTGACAGCTTGATCGCTAGTGAAGTCGCGCCAGCTGTATCCAGCCAGATCTTGCCAGCATAAATAGAGTTGTCGTATCATGTGATTTGTTTGTTATTGCCAGTGCAGTCGCTTGGCATTAAAATTTTCTTTTGCATTGCCTGATCTTGTCAGCGCAGTTACTTTATCAATTCTAGTTGAACTAGGTTAATCTTGCCAGCACGGTTACCTTGGCATTTTCCGTTGCATTGGCTTGGTTTTGTCAAAATTTTTAAAAATCAATGTTCGTTTTCGTTCGTCATTACCATGGTGATTTTGAAACTGTCATCATCCAATCATTTTGCACCATCACCAAAGCGAGTGGCGAGACAACCTGATCCCGCAAGACTCAAGTCTTTCATTATCTGTACTGTTTACTGTCTGCTGTGGCCCCATCTCGGTTCCTGTTATATACGACAGTGTGCACGTACATCCCCCCCCCCCCACAGAGAGAGGGAGAGAAGTAGAGACAGGGGGTGAGAGGGGGACGGAGTGGGGAGAGAGCGGTGGGAAGATGGAGAGAAGGTTGAATACAAACATTCACTTCAGATCAAATCAACAGACAAAATAACCAAGTCACTAAGATGACCTTTGCCTTTTAAAGTAAGTTTCTTCGCTAACAGTGCAATTCCGTTTCCAGAGGAATATAACAGGGACTGTCTGTCTCTATCCCACGGTGACAAAAACCGCTTGCTGTGCCTGATTCGGGGGTTCTGGCCTTGACAGCGCAACCTACCTACTGCAGGACTCGTGTTGTACCTGTCATCTACTTTAACGGGGGTGTTGCAGAAAGTGTCTGGTGAATGCCATCTATAGCTGTACCTTCATACCGCAGCCTTTTGGGGGTTTTTTAACTACAGTAGCACGTGTTACTATGAGACCTGTTCTCGGACTCGGAGCTAAAGGCTGGAGAACATCAACTTTTCGTTTTCTTTGAGCTTTGCCATAACGCCTCGTGTACTTAGCGATTTCACTGGCGATTTCACTGGTGGAAACTGCTTCAGACAGGAACAAAGTCTGGAAATTACTGAGATTAACTGTTGATTTTCCCGCTATTCGTACACCCCGGCCCTGCCTCCCTTCCCCACTTCCCCCACACCTGGTCTATTACTGGCTTTCCGCTTCCAGTTACAGGTAACCTGGTAGCGTGATGCTATATGACGTGCGAGCTTTGGTATCTGATCTTTTCAGACGAGATGCGACTAGGATTAGATCTGACCAGTTCAGACTGGGACGGTGGTTTGTATGTCTTTGTGCGTCACACACACACACTCACACACACACACACAGTCAGCTAGCAGACTTGTCAAACAGTCCTACCAAAAATCTGTTAATTCTATCTCCCCTGAAGACTGTTGCTCTAAACACTGGGAAACATTACAGTTCGCACGTGTTGTGGCTTAATGCACGTGCAGAGGACAAGCTACAGGAGAAGTCTCACTCAAGGAACAGTGAATGTATTGATCTGGCTTCAACACCCGCATTTTCCCATCTCATGTCCGGAAGGTATTTGTGGATTTTCTACAGTCTTCACAATTTTTGGCGAATTAGTGTTTACAGAAATTCTGTGGAGTCTTTGTTTAGTTTTGCTTCAAAGGATCTGTACTGAATTTGATCAGAACTAGATGGAACTTTAGCTGGACTGTTTCTAGGTGGCGTTACTGGCTGCAGTGCGCGAGACACTGTGTAGAATACAGTTGCGTGTTATAAATAGATTGAGCTTACCTATGTTCCCCAACCCCAAAAAATGCTTTTTGCCCCTGTGCCCCGTATTTCGTTCTTCGGTATTGTCCAGTTCCCTTCCTGCGTCTCTCTCTCTCTCCTGTAGCATTTGAACCCAGAGACTGCACGCTATTCCCGTGACACATCTTGATAACTCTACTCTGACCTGTGTCATGACACGATATGACACATCTTGATAACTCTACTCTGACCTGTGTCGTGACACGACATGACACTTCTAGATCTCACTACTCGCTAGGTAGGTAGAAACAACAAGGTTATCACGTTCAGTGGAGCAGGGCTGATCGCTCTCTCTCTCACACACACACACACACACTTCTTTTTCTTCATTCTTAACAATGACGAAATAGTTTATAGTCAATCCCTCAGTCGGTCAGGCAGTCAGGCAGTCAGGCAGTCAGGCAGTCAGGCAGTCAGGCAGTCAGGCAGTCGGTCAGTAAATACCAATACTGTCTTAAAACAGTACGTATACTGGTATGGGGCTTCGTAGCATGCCGGAAACAACAAAAACAACAATAGTAATAAATTACTGATAGATAATGTCCAGGAACCTAAGAATATAGAAGCTATAAATAGCATCATACCAAAACCTAGTCACCGACAATCACCAACATGCATGTAGGATCGTGTACTCATTAAATAATTGGACCTTAAATCAGACGGACTTTCTTCTCCGTCTCCGTGACTTTTAATTAGCAAGGACGACAGATATAACAGCGAACGATTAGGATTTCGAAATGGTAAAAAGCAACCGAGGAAAATCTCGTTTATGGAAACATTCTGAGCTGAAAAAAATGCAAGAGCTACTTGGAAACAGAAAAACTATTTCTTTTGCCGCATGCAGTGCTGTCATCAAATTAGCAAGTGCCACGACACGCACATGAGCGCGGAGATCAGACATTTCCATTGGACGCTGTTTGGTTCTACTTGTAAACGCTCTAAAGGATTCCTTTGTCTGGCATCAGGTTTGGTTTCGTCTCTCTCTCTCTCTCACGCACGCACGCACGCACACACACACACGTCTGCAAACACACAAATATGCACATGCGCGTGGCGTTAAATATGCCTAAACGACAAAGGTTTTGCTGCGAAGAACCTCTGCTGGCCACTATAACAATACATCACTATAAAATACTAGTATTGCAGTGAAATACCGAACTTCTTACCGGTGTGGCTGTCTGCATGATCGCTACACACCTCTAGTGTGCGGTTTGGCCATTTTGTGGGGATAGCGCAGTAACATTACATCACGTGACAGCAGTGTGCCAATATATGGCAAATCATTGTCACTGCGAACCAAAGACGACATCAAATATTTTAACAAAAAGCAGAATTTCGAGGGCGTTTCTCCCCTGCTATAGAACAGGGACAATAACTCCTCAGTGAAACGCTCAATTTCGTGCGCATGCGCAATAGCCCCGAAGTTTTTATTGTCCCAAAAGAAACGTGCTGCGCGCGCACGCACACACTCTCACACACACACGCACTTTGAATCATACAGGCAGAGGCTTCCTACGATATAGGTATTCATCCTGCGATATAGGTATTCATCCTACGATATAGGTATTCATTCTACGATATAGGTATTCATCCTACGATATAGGTATTTATCCTACGATATAGATATTCATCCTACGATATAGGTATTCATCCTACGATATAGGTATTCATCCTACGATATAGATATTCATCCTACGATATAGGTATTCATCCTACGATATAGATATTCATCCTACGATATAAAAAGGTATTTACGATGCGCGTCGCTTGAATCCCAATCGTATTTCTCAAGATATCTCATTGACATTGTCTTTGCCCCACTTCCAATTGTACTCGTAAAACTAATTAAGTCAACGCATGCGCAGTTCGCCAGCACTTTGTGCTAATACAGAAGTCCACATTAACGTTCATCAACACAGTTCAACAGTCCCCATCACCAGCGCACCCCCCCCCCCCCATGACCTGTTGATGTCTTTGCGTGCGACCTTCAGCCTTTTGGCGCAGGCACCACGTGACATTCTGGAAATGCCAGGAGCCTGCCGTCAACACCCTGCCTGCGCCTAGTGCGGTATCATGTGGCAAAAACAACGCCCACCTTGCCGATCTGGCTCCGCTCTCTGTTTATCACAGCTGCACGAGTGAGAAGTACGAGGACGCATGCGCCGCGCGACAGGTGGCTAGGGAAGCTGGCTGAAGCCTGGTGCTGTTTGTCCTGCCATGCTGGCTGAAGGCTGGTGCTGTTTGTCCTGTCATGCTGGCTGAAGGCTGGTGCTGTTTGTCCTGTCATGCTGGCTGAAGCCTGGTGCTGTTTGTCCTGTCATGCTGGCTGAAGGCTGGTGCTGTTTGTCCTGTCATGCTGGCTGAAACCTGGTGCTGTTTGTCCTGTCATGCTGGCTGAAGCCTGGTGCTGTTTGTCCTGTCATGCTGGCTGAAGGCTGGTGCTGTTTGTCCTGTCATGCTGGCTGAAGCCTGGTGCTGTTTGTCCTGTCATGCTGGCTGAAGCCTGGTGCTGTTTGTCCTGCCATGCTGGCTGAAGGCTGGTGCTGTTTGTCCTGTGACGCTGGCTGGTTAAGCGAGGTGCAGACGCTCGTCCGGGTGGCCAGAAACTGCTAACGCCAAGGCTTGGCAATGCGGGCCTCGTTCACTTGTGCATGTATGTGGGCCTCATTCACTACTGTATGTGGGCGTTTCTCACTTGTCTATGTGGGCCTCCTTCACTTGTTTATGTGGGCCTCCTTCACTTGTCTGTTGGGCAGAATTAGAAGCAGAGCTTGGGAAAATGTGCCTGCGAAATGTTTTTCCCAACTGAGTTTTGCCCAGCCCTGGGGCGCATGCGCGGCGTACCAAGTGCGCTAGGCATGAGCATACCAATTGCTAACCACAACAGATTAATTATAGGTCAAGCCATGACCAAACGGCTCACTTCTCATAGTTACAGTGAAAAGGTAAATGTGGGATGATCGAAAACTGAGTAGTAAAGACATTGGGTTTCATGGTTGAAAAGTCGCAGGTTCGAGACCCATATTAGCTTACGATTTTGTTTTTGTTTTGTTTTTATTTTTGTGTTTGTTTTTGTTTTGGAAGGGGTAGGGTTAGGGCTTGGTATTAGGTAGGGGTTTTGTTTTCATTTATAGTTTCAACCCTGTGTCTTTGCGTTGAACAAGATGAAAGGTGGTCTGCTCATGCGTGCCCCAAGTCAGTGGGAAATACAGTTTCACAGCCCAGGCAGGGACAGAACTCACCAGGGAAAAAGAATTTCCCTGGCAGGCCGGTGGAGCAGGGCCACTAGAAATCTTGCCCCCCACCCCCATTAAAACTCATAAATCACTCTGACACGCCCGCTCAGTCTCTCACAGGCAAAACACTACTAGCTCAAGAGCCCCCACCCTCGTAAAACACTCAACTGCAGTGAACTGTTATTCAACATATATTTCAAACACTAACTGACACGACAACATCAACTATATCTACAGATTATTTACAAAGAATCACCGTGCTCGTGTCTAGGGTAAGACTCTGCCTGATTACGTCATACCACGCGGTATCAGACAAAGAAGATAATCAACTCCAGAAGGGAAATCAAACTGCAAAACGGCCTATGATCCCGCTCTATACACAAATACAATACGTGACCGACAACAGAGCTCCTACTCTTGTCACTACTAAAACAACTTCTTCTGCGATACACAATTCCAAAGCTATTCAACGACCAACAATGAAGCAATGACACTGCCACGGCCAGCACTTCCTCTACCTCCCCTTTTGGCATACGTCCGGCCTCTAGCTTATGACGTCTCCTGTCTCCGGCAGGATAAAACCGCCTATCTTAAATCAACCCGAGTCCCAGACTCTATGATAGTTTATGGCAAGAGCAGTCCTTAACTTATAAGGCACAGTCAACAGTCACTTACAGGTCTATTTCGTAGACGTGTCGGAGAAATACAGCCCAGTGTATTCAGCGTGATTGCTAGCTGAAGCCATT
>SMGT01001247.1:153334-166414 GCA_004794575.1 Lanistes nyassanus | reverse complement strand
GTCCTCTACCTCTGTCGTCACACTATACCATGTACTCTACCTCTGTCATCACACTTTAGCATGTCCTCTACCTTTGTTAGTACACCCGTACATATCTTGTGTTTTGCTTTCCCGCCAGTTACACCCGTACATGTCTTGTGTCTTGCTTTCCTACCCATTCCCATCGCGTTGGAGACGGTACGCCAATAGAAATTTTTGCTGTTGTCGGCGCTTTGGAGAGGGCTTTACAAATGACTTTTTAAAATAAAGTTTTGTTTAAAAAAAAATAGGTGGTTACCTGGCATTGGATGTCACTGGTGTTTTCTTATGGTGAAATCATTTTTTCTATCGAATTCCTTCCCTTTGACTAGACAATCGACTTCTTCTAAACTGAGATCTTTAAGCCACGGGATCTTGTTTAGTAGTTAGCAAGACAACTGGGCCCGCCATGTTGCTGCATTCACTTGGATACATTTTCAACTCAGTCTTTTACACAGAATTCACAATGGATGGATTTCAGGTAGGAATCATTTTATTCTTCTTAAATGTTTCTTTCAGCCGGCGTTGGAGTTATGTTTTTATCGCTTATAGTTTTTTTTTAATTTTTAAAATAAAATACTTAGACCACAGGGAAAGTCATGACCTTCTTATATGCGACAAAACCGTGTAGGAGCGCACAGTGCATACAGTGACTAATAAGTACTATTTAACAGTTTTCAGTAAAAGTTTATAATTATTTTGATGTTGAAAAATTGATCTTTCCAGATTCGTAAAGTAGATTACTGCGCGTGCAGTACATGTGGTATTGCAAACAGCATTTAATCGTGCTGAAATCTATGAGTCACTACTTCCTACCAAAACCAGCGCTAATTTCAGCGCCCATCCCAGACCGCCACATAGGTAACAGCATTTTCCAATCAGTACTCAGAGCAAAGATCATAGAATACCCAAGATCTTTGCTGAAGATTGGGATCTCGTAATAGTCGCTTCTTGCTCTCGCTTGTCTAGATTTGTTCCCCCATTAGCACTAAAATATAAATGTTTGGGTCACTTATTTTTTCTTAACTTTCTGTGCTAGACTAGCAGAATTCATGAATTTTGGTGGTTGAGCGACAGCTGTACTACGCTTGATGATCAGCCTTATTGTTTGCATTGTGGGGGAATGAGAGAACTCGCAGTAACTGTATTTGTATGAGTGGTTCGAGAGTTTTGTTCATTAGATCTACAAACTAATTAGACAAACATGATCGCATCTAGTTACGATCTTTTGTTCTGTTACCCTGCCAGGAGGGTTTAACTCCATCAAGGAATTTTTCAAGTCTGATTGTGAAGCAACTAACATTTCTATTGGTACAGATTCGTGTGGCTCTCTATTTGAAGAAAATTATTAGTAAGACAGAATTGTGGTTCAGCCTAAAGGAATTAAGTCAAAAATCTTTCTGTAGTCACCCAGTATTAGCTAATTTCCTGAGTTTCTTGTTGAAATATTCTTCACTTGAATATATAGAGGAGTAGTTCTTTAAAGGAATCTTCTTATCCTTTGCCCTAGTGGACCGTGAAGTGTGTCGGTTGGACAGACAGAACGAGACACCACGTAAGGATTTATCGGCTGGGATAAATACATTCTTTCTATCGCAGCGGGTAGGTCTCTGGTGGGCCTCTCAACAAAGTGATCCACAACGTGGGCGACTTCACGTTAAACTCTAGATCACGCTATCCTTCACCCGCATCACATTACATCACATTACATCACTCTACACCACTCTACACCATAGCCAGACTAAGTGTTAGCATGTAGACGTTGCACAAGGAGCCTTGAGGATAATAAAATCCTCGACTGCTAAAAAAAATAGTTGGTAAAGGCGTTTTCGCCCTCCCTGCATGCCAGCATGCCAAGGTGTGACGCCCAGGAGTCAACAAACATCCGCCAGTCAAAACAAACAGGATCAAATGGCAGCTAACTCAGGCCTACTATCACCATGAGTCTGGCTGCCAGCGACATGCCGGATAATCTTGTCTAGTATGATCTCCCAGGTCGGGAGGAACTCGTTTCTACCTTTCTGTCGTCTTCCGCTTTGTTTGTGCAAGTGTATCCAGGGATTGTCAGATATGTCATGATGTGTCAAGCCTGTATTCTGTAGCTATCCTCAAAGGTGAACTCTACTCAGCTGGCTGGTTTGTTTGCGAGGAAGTTGTTTCCAACTAATGGTAACTTCACGCTATGGCTTCACACACAGCGATGATTTCACATCACGGGGCAAAGCCTCAAAGGTAGTGATGGCGCTGGCGGGGAACAGAAGGCGAGAAGCCGGGGTACGTCGGCCAGTCCACCCCGAGTATGCAGAATACGGATAAGCGATTAACCCCCTGGCTTGGTGACAAACGTTGAGCATCCTCCGCCCATTAACCCCACCCCCACCTGGTGAATTACACATTCAAACAGAAGCCCCTATCAACAAAAAAACCCTAACCCTTCCCACCTCCAAACAAAAAAATAGGAAGCTGGTGTGAGTGTCGAACAGGAAACCATTTAACTTTGAAAAGCAGCGTCTTCACCTCTCGGCTTTCATCTATATGTTAGTTTGTTTTCCCTGATTGGCACGTACCATTCTGTGCCATTTGAGGATACCCCTCAGAGCAGATATGGGGACAGAACTTTCGCTTTCGGAATGGCATCCAGTAATCTGTGCGCGTGCGCGTATGTGTGTGCTTGTGTGCGCGTATGAGTGTGCGTGGGTGTGTCTGCGTATGCGTGTGCGTGCGTGTGCGTGTACATGTGTGTGCGCGCGTGTGCCCAACAGCCGGCCTGAATTCTTCCGCTTCCGAGGCGGGAGGTCGGTGGTTCGCGCCCCGGCAGTCGTAGCTCAGACTTAGACATCGTCAATCTAGTAGCTGCCCGCCAGACACCTGACGCTACAGGGAACAGGACTAGGGCTGGCTGGCCCGGTGTCAGCGTCATGTGACTGGTTGGCCCGGTGTCGGTATAACGTGACTGGTTGGCCCGGTGTCGGTATAACGTGACTGGTTGGCCCGGTGTCGGTATAACGTGACTGGCTGGCCCGGTGTCGGTATAACGTGACTGGCTGGCCCGGTGTCAGCGTCATGTGACTGGTTGGCCCGGTGTCGGTATAACGTGACTGGCTGGCCCGGTGTCAGTGTCATGTGACTGGCTGGCCCGGTGTCAGTGTGTGCAGCAAGTACCTCACTTGCTGCGAGTATCGCACATTATGCCGCTGTGACTTCCCAGTCTCTCTAAGATGGGTCTTAGACTGTATTCAGGCAGATGTCTTGGCGTCTGCTTTCATGTGCGTGTCTGAGACATTTCTCTCCCCTCTGAGAGAAATTGTTGAAATGACCCGAACCCTGTTCACGCAGCACGCCGCCCACATCTCACCCCTCCCGCTGGGCTCAGAAATTGTACGCCCCCCATGTGTGCAGGACCCAAGGAGCTTTTCCTGGGCTCAGCCTCTTAACCGTGAGTAGTGCTCAAAATATCACCCCACGCCCTCCCTACCTCATGCCCCTGATCCCTGTGTTGGGGGTTTCGATTTCTGTGGTCTACTGCCACCATCCACCCGCTCCAGTTCCCCCCTTCCCCCTGGCATGCAGGTTTTCAATCTGCGCGACAACGTTAATAGCACCTCGAGACAGATGTAAGGTTTTATCGCAAATCACAAACCGATATTCTCGTCCCTAGCCTTCGGCTTTGACAATTTTTTACAAAAATTCAATTATCATTGGGATATTTCTGTTTTTAACTTTCTCAGATCTCTGACTCCCCTTCTCATCTCCCTCTCCCCTAACCCGGCCCTCCCTCTTGTCTCCATTCCCACCCACTCCAGATCAAGGAGCCACAGTTACAGGCCGCAGGTTTATGTTCCCACACTTATGCTTAACCGGTTTATGCTCTCATACCGTGAGGAGAAGGTCTATGTTTCCACAGCTGTATTCTGCTGGTTTGTATTCTCACGGCTGAAGGATGGAGGTGTGTGTTCCCGTGGATATTTGCATCGTGTTTGTGTTGATGGATTAGACTCCAAAATGTTTGCTCCGAGTAATCTCCCCTGCAGACTAAACCAATGTGTTTGTAGCGGACTCGGTAACTAGAGTGGCCGCGCGTACCGGAATAGCGGTACAGTCTTCAAAAACGTACGGTATAGTTGTACGGGTATATACCGCAAGGGGCATAATCAGATTAACAATAATGTTTTTAAATAAAATTCAGCTATTGCTCAAAAACAGTAATTACAACTATACGAGAGGTTTTCCCTTACAGTAAATAGAGTTACAATTAATTCAATTAAAAGATAACGCATTTGTAAGCATAAAATTGGAGGGAAGGTGGCAGTCTACCATGTCAACAGTAGCGCTCAACACATCCGACCTGGACCAGAACATGGAACTTTTCTCTAAAAGCTAATTGTGGTGACTTCACGCGGTCCGAAACTTTCCTTACAACATAAAGTTGCTTGCAGGCGACGCTGATCCTAAGACAACCTTTTTATTAGGGTGAGCAGTTATCGTGGGTTTTCTTCGCATAAACTGGTCAACCAACCAGATAAGGATTACAGACTGATATGAAATACTCACCCTTACTGCAAACAATATTAACTGATGGCAAGAAAATCTTAAATGAAATCATATCAAAACCCAGTCTTTGAAAATAATGTGACACTATTGAGACACTAAGTCTGTAAGCTGCTGGAGAAAAGGGTCACCACTGGCAGCATGTTAATATCAAAGGGTTCCAGCTTTATGAAAAGCTCACAATTGGACTAAGCAAAGTGACAAACTAGAAGACGCGTCTGTGCAGTTAGTTTTTAAACCAAAAAAGGTGTGTGGGTGGGGGAGGGGGAGTTCCATTCTCGTTTCCGTGATTCTTATCCCATGGACGACGGGTACAACAGCGGACGACGGGTACAACAGCGGACGATTAGGATTTCTTTCATTTCTTCACTTATTATTATCTCCCACGTAGATATGTTGTATGTTTTGTTGTGTTGTTTTAAATTCTGCTTGCCTTTACGGGATTAAGAATACACCTTGCCTTGATTTCGAAATAGTCGAGAAACGTCTCGTTTATAACAAGCTTCAGGGTTTAAAAAAGATAAGTGACTTTAATATAGAAGAAAACATTTCTGTCGTATGTGCAGAATTATCATCAAACTAGCAGGTAAGATAACAGTACCTCCGCACACGTCAGCCGACACCATGCTGTTGGGTTCTGCTTGTATAGACTTGCACAAAATAGTCATTTGTTTATTAGATGTTAACTTTGGTGTCCGCTTCTCTCTCTCTCTCTCATTTGCACGTCCACACGCACAAGCACATCCCCAAACACGCACACACGTTCATAAGCCGTCGACGAAGTTTTTGTTTCAGAGAAACCCTGCTTGGCTGTACCCCCGGTATACGGGTATATACCGGTATAAAATACTGGTACGGCGTTAATACCGATCTCTGTACCGGTATATACCGGTATAAAATACTGGTACGGCGTTAAAATACCGATCTCTGTACCGGTATATACCGGTATAAAATACTAGTACGGCGTTAAAATACCTATCTCTGTACCGGTATATACCGGTATAAAATACTGGTACGGCGTTAAAATACCGATCTCTGTACCGGTATATACCGGTATAAAATACTGGTACGGCGTTAAAATACCGATCTCTGTGCCGGTATATACCGGTATAAAATACTGGTACGGCGTTAAAATACCTATCTCTGTACCGGTATATACCGGTATAAAATACTGGTACGGCGTTAAAATACCGATCTCTTTGCCGGTATATACCGGTATAAAATACTGGTACGGCGTTAAAATACCGATCTCTGTGCCGGTATATACCGGTATAAAATACTGGTACGGGGTTAAAATACCGATCTCTGTACCGGTATATACCGGTATAAAATACTGGTACGGCGTTAAAATACCGATCTCTGTGCCGGTATATACCGGTATAAAATACTGGTACGGCGTTAAAATACCGATCTCTGTACCGGTATGAAAAACAGTACTAGTGCCCACCTCTAGCTTTAACTCTGGGAACGTGTGTGACCAGGGCTTTGCGTTACACGTGAATGTGTACGTAGTGACTATTGAAATCGAACATCACCCATTTTGATGGGTTTTTAAATTTACAAGATTCCATCAGTGTCGTCACAATACAACACTTTTATCAGTTACATCGGTATGCTACATTCATTTCTTTACACAGATAACAGTATTTTTAAGGAAGTCTATATTTTTAAAATTCATGCATTTTCAAAACCGTGGGTAATAAATTGTATTTAATTAAACTGCAGTAGCATGTGACCTACCGACAATAACGTGACCTACAGACCTTTGAGGTCGTAGTGCATAAGCATCCAATGTAGTACCTTTTACTGTGTGGCGCGAAAACTAGCGATGAGCTGTGCATCTTCCTCGAATAGAACATTTCTGTACATATACTGTTAACTGATGAGTCATTTAATTTGAAGTTTGTAATAGTAGATGACTTGCAGAAATTCCCTTTCGTCACAGCGCAATCTCCAAAAGCAGTGCAGTAAAGTGAAAGTCCAACGAAAACAAACCATCAGCTGAAAACATGCAAATCGAACAGAGGACAGAAAGACTGAAGATGCGAGACATATTTTTTTTTGGGGGGGGGGGTCTGGAAATGGGAATAGAGAAAAGGAGAAAAGAAGTGTTCTGAGCTGATTGAAATGTCTCCAGTGCAGAGGCGTCAGGACAACGCTGCCGAAAAGGATTTCAAACAATAGGAGTTGAAACACATACAGGGGAAGAGGATTCCGAACACTAAGAGCCGATACATGTACAGCGGGAAAGATTTGAAACGCTGTTTACGTGTACAGGGGAAAGGATTCAAAATACTAGGACTTGACACGTGACAGTGTGGTTTACGATTTGCTGTCACGTCTGGAAATATTCCATCGTGTTCTCGACACTTTGTTACATACACGTGAAGAAATTGTTAAGACGTCAGTCTGGAAATAACCGGCTAAGGGATCAACAGACGGGCTGATGCGAGATCGAGCCAGTTTTGAATATTGACTCGAGTTATTGATTGCAATAACAGCTTAAAGCCGTTGACAAAGACAAAAATCAAATCAAATTTTCTACAGAACCCCGACCAAACTATTCGCAAAGTTGTACATGCGTCATTCACTAGAATAACGATGTAGGCCTGTGAAGTGCACTTGGAAGAAGGTGAAAGAAGCAGATGAAAATAGTTTGTTTTATCCCAAAGGCAGAAAGATTGCTGCAATCTATAGGGGGGGGTGTGAAAGGTCATTTACAATTTCTAACAGGTCAGTTCAAAGGCCAAGGAACAGGTTACAGAGTGCACGACTTCAGCGCACCGACTGTAGTCAGGGGTCCCCCTGAAACCACCCATGGTACTGCACGAATCCCCGGGTACTACAGTCTCAGTTCTGGTCTGGGTAACACAGCAACACTAAGAGTGAATGACATTTGACAGCGATTTCATGCTGGGTTATTGCCCGTGGTAGGCCGCTGATTGCTCATGTTCGTCTGCGTAAAGGTCATGGCCACAGAAAAGTCAGACCTTCATACAGACTACGTAAACACCAAGGCTGCCTCCATGAGCGTCTGCTTCTGGTCGTGAAGTCCACTTGCGCTGTGTGTTGTACTTGCATCTTCAGGCGTGGAGATTATAATATATGCAGCCCAGCGCTTGTTCCAAGGTCTCTTTGCAACTGTTATTTAACTGTTTGCTGATATCGATCGGAAAGTGTGAAAACTTTGTTTGCCCGTGCTAGAGGTATCGCACCACACCATGACCAACAGCGGATTCTTGAATTATTTTCGTGATGACGTGTCCTCTGCTGTCCTTCCATCGCCCTACCGACTTGCAAGATCTGACTGCGACGTCTCAACACACACACACACACACTGTTAAAAAGAAGCTTCTAAACCTTCACTCTGGCTATTTTAACATATCTGTGCTGAAAGATGCATTAAAAACGGGTGAAACGTTTCCAGAGAGGCTCACCGACTATGCTAGCTCACATCATCAGAGGTGATAACTGACCCTGCGGGCTCACTGCAGTCAGTACTGGACCGTTAGGTCTACACGGCATGGTGAGCTGCTCACCATAGTTTGTGATGTTGGTCTCACACAGGTGGGAGAGGTAATGCTGGGGGAGGGGGTGTTGTCAGAGAAGCAGATGCCGTTTGTTCCCTGAAGTCCCCAACCCACTCCCTAGAGCCTAACGCCGTGTTGTAGACGTCCCCCGTGTTATGATGCCCCAAGGTTGGTTGGTTGGTTGGTTGGTTGGTTGGTTGGTTGGTTGGTTGGTTGGTTGGTTGGTTGGTTGGTTGGTTGGTTGGTTGGTTGGTTGGTTGGTTGGTTGGTTTTTGAAACGAAGACGACAGACCTCATGCATAAGACTCCCAGTGACACACTGTCCTGGCCCTCCATATATCTGGATATTAAACCACTCGAGAACATTGGGGGATGGGGAGAGGGTGAGAAGTGGGGGAAATGCATGTCAGAGACAACGTTAACGGCCTTGTCAGAAAGCGAGAACAGGGTCAGGTGCTTTATTGTTGGAATTCAAATTAGTAAATTCACGAAATTTTAGACACATACATTTCTTTTGTGTGTAGACAATAGCGACCTCCATTAATGTTACTGTCTTTTTGTTCGTAAACATTCCAGCTGTTGTGCCACAGAGTGTGTTATGTAGTGGACAGTGCTGAGCATTAACGTCGGACAAAAAACTGTTTGAATTCTTCTCAGATTATTTCTACCACGTATAAAAAATAATTGTACTTTGGCCTCAACCCGACCATTCATATCCATTTTCAGTTTCCTTTGTAAATTGCTCTCCAATGTTAGGAAGCTATGCACATTTTGCAACATCATATGTTAACGCACACCATTCTGACAGAGCTCGCGTCTAGGAGCAGCCGCCGTTCCTGATATAGGGGGCGCTCGCGCCAGGTTAACCATTTCCACTTTAGCCCAGCATATGATGATGAAGAAAAGTTTTCACAGGCAAACAGAGCACAAGCGAAGATTACTGCTTGCAATGTCAAATTAAATTCCGCAGCCTGTCCCTGTTGTTCGTTTAGCAGCACAAGAACAGGCAGAACTCTCCTGGATGCATAACGTATGGACAGAGGGCTGTCGGGGCATGCAGACCACATCCATTTTGACCGCGCGCCGTCCAAAATATCTGGCCAGGCCTGCACAAGAAACCCGACTCTATCCGTCTTTAGTTGATTAAGTGACAGGGGTGCTTTGGGGCAGTTAAAATGGGGATATTTTTAGATTCCTGACCCGCCCACATCAGCCCTGGGCAGGGGGCGCTTAAGACTGTATGTTTATTATCCAAGGCTGCATTGAAGTCACGTGACCTCATGCCTTACGTTTTGAAGTGCTGTTCAGTGAATGGTAAACTATCTCTGACAACTGGCGATGCAGACATTACGCATTACACACTCCTCTGTACGCTGTACCCCGCTACAGATGCATTGCTCAAGCCAGAGACCTGTAAGCATGGCTATCCTTAAAATGAGTTTATGTTTCCTCTGCGTCCTTTCTTGTATCGTACACCTTTTCCTGGCCGCCATTGGAGGAGAAAGGAAACCATTGCGACGTGCGATCAGACAAAGAAGACGAAGAGGACGCGGTAAACATTTCTTCTGCAACTGGCCCCACCTCATCATGTGCAGTTCCAGCAAGACTTGCCACCCCTCCAAAGTTTAACCGAACAATTACCCCTAAACCCTCGCCAAAAAAAAAAAGTGTCATCTTCGTGAAGCTCCAAATGCAGTAGCCTTATAACTGAACTCTCGACGTGTGCCATCGCGACGCAAGCAGCGCGCTACACAGACACAACGCACTACTCGTAGCTACTAAAGCCTCGCCCTGGAGTTTGGGACATAGTGGGGCGTGGCTTCAGAGTTTGTCACAGTCACAGTCACCGCTGTGTCCACCGGTCAATGGGCTTGACTCCACTGTTGCGCCTACACACAGTCAGTAGATTTTACTATTGTGTGTTGTCCACATAGCGTGACCTACATGTCTACATAGCGTGACCTACATCTCTACGTGTACTTATTCACGTCACGTTCTACGAGCTGCTTGCTCAACAACGACCCCACACCCACACACCCCACGCCGCCGCGGTACATCACTAAGCCCCCATCGTGCTATGATCTACAGATCTGTGTTCTACAGACTAAATGATCTCTAGCTACACCCCAGCCATTCTGTGTTCTACAGACTAAATGACCTCTAGTTACCCCCACAACATTCTGTGTTGCTGGGGAAATGGCTGCCAGTGCCCATATTTCATTAGCGGGAGGCTGAGTTAAGACTTGCATTTTTGTGGTGTGACGTCAAACAGGAGGAGAGGAAGGCCAGCTGGTGACATGTTTATTGTCAATAAACTGACAGAGCCCCTCGTTAAACCAATGGACGCACAGCATTTTCAATAAACCAGCAATCTACTTGCTTAACTGGTTGTATACGGTCAATAAACCAAAGTAATCGGTCTTTTAATCTCTTGCTGATGTTTGCTGCTATTCCTCGCGTGATTTGCTTACGCCATTTCTTTGATCTCAACTGCTAGTTTTTGTGTCATAGCATACAGCATTTTCTATTTATGTCTTAACACGCCTGACTTTGCTGTAGAAGGCTCCTTTTAATTAACGACGGCTTTCTTTCAGTTGCACCTCCAGAAAACTCGCATCAGTAGTCCGTACGATGACTTGCGCATGCATGAAACCATGACAATAACGATATGTTTACGTGCGGCCTTGAAGATACTAGACTCAGTGCAGTAATAGAGCAGACGCGTCTCAGACCGACCTTTTGTCAAGGCTTCGGCTGACCAGAACCCCGCACCACACATGAAGTAACCAGTACTTTTACTCACTTCCTCAACGTTCATCAGCACCAGCTATCGTTCTGGTGCTTGCTTAACGCAAATAGGTTCGCCGGATTTGACCTGCAGCTTCAAACGCTCCACCGCCGCTAATCGGCCGGCATTGAGGCTTTTCCTGTGACTGAGGCAACCTGCAGGCGAATGTTTCTGTGAGGTGAGCTGGAGACCGCTTCAAGAAAGCTCTGCCTGATGGAGAAATACTCGACAGATGTCTCGTTATTGTTTCTTGCCTTCACGCTTTTACTTCAGGAATGAGAGCCGTTCGCTTGTGAAGCTGGAACCCACGATCAGAATGGGCGTGCAACGAGCGGTGTGTAGACAGCTGCAGTGAGACGTCCGCATGTGCTCTGAGCAAAACTAAGCTTCAACAAGTTTTGGCAAGGATGCCTCTCGTTCTGCCGTCCCTACTTCGCATGCGAGTGTGCTTGCGTGTTTGCGCGTGTGTGTGCGTGTGTGAGAGAGAGAGAGAAAGAGAGAGAGAATGTGTGTGTGTGTGTGTGTGGGTGAGGGGTGTGTGTGTGTGTGACAGCGCAGACCTGTTTACGCTGTCGGCAACAGGGTTTAGTGCCACAAACCGAAAACTATGCAGCCCATGCAATTCCGTTTTAGATTGCCACAGGACACAATTTCTTGTTCTTCTCTAAAGTTTCTTTAACTACACTTCTCAACCCATCCCTCGGTCTGACAGCGCTACCCTCTCGGGATTTACATACAGTGCACCTTGAAGCTAAAGACTGGGTAAAGTTAAATCCTGGCGCGTTGGTTAGTGGAATCTTGTTAGTATAGTGTTTGTTAGTACAGTACTAACACTCTGATTATGTGCAGGGGATTTTTAAACGCATGACTAAGAGCGAGGAGAATATAATCCATCTCTCTGGTCTGCCCACAACTGACAACTGACAACTGACAACGACTGACAACAACTAACAACAACTGACAACGACTGACAACAACTAACAACAACTGACAACTGACAACGACTGACAACAACTAACAACAACTGACAACTGACAACTGACAACAACTGACAACTGACAACTAACAACGACTGACAACAACTGACAACTCACAACAACTCACAATTCACAGCTGACAACTGACAACTGACAACTAACAACGACTAACAACAACTAACAACAACTGACAACTCACAATTCACAGCTGACAACTCACAACTCACAACTGACAACAGCTAGCCACAACTCACAACAACTGACAAGCAAAAAGAAGAGAGAAAACAACAGAAAAATGTCAGGCGTGCGTGAGAAATCTAAAACGAAAATCAGTGCAGTTTTGAAAGTTTGGAATCGTGTTTTTCATTTTCGAGTTGAAGCTAATCTTGAATGTTCCCAGAGTCCTAGTCATTATACCCTTTAACCCCCACCGCTTTCATTACCTCCTTCATTTGGTGAGTTTTGCTTGGGGGTGGGGGGAACCGCCCTCATCCCCATCACTGTTAGCTCTTCACTGCCTTGACTGGGCTTGTGTTGACAGAAGCGATCTTCGCAGTATCCTATACCCCCCCCCCCCCACAAAGTGTCAGTATTTCTCGCGAATAAGCCCTTTACAGTGGATAGGGTTGAGGCAGGCTATAGAGCTGTGCTGACTATCGAGCTAATGCAGCTGTGTTGAGTATGGAGCCAGTAGAACTACTGTGGTGGCTAAAGAGCTAATAGAACTGTCCAGGCTATAGAACTATTGCTGTCACTCAGCTGCTAATAGAGCTGACAGGTTTGTCCAGATTGTGCAGGGGCCTGAGTTTCGCAAACGTCAGGGCTCTATCTTGCAATGTCTCTGTAGAAATATGACGTGGAAATAACAGACAATAAAATACTTTAAAGTCGCCATGCGATTATGGCGTGAAAATAACACAGACAATAAATGCTGTAAAGTCATTCTGAAAATATGGCGTGGATAAAGATAATAAGTAAATTATGTGACGCCCTGTGCACGTATGGCGTTGAAAAACAGACAATAAAATACTGTAAAGTCACTATGTAAGTATGGTAGGCAAACAACACATACATAAAATACTGTAAAGCCACTATGTAAGATGGTAGGCAAACAACAGATACATAAAATACTGTAAAGTCACTGTGCAAGTATGGCGAGCAAATAACACATACAATAAAATTCTGTGAAGCACTGAGGAAGTATGGCGTGGGGAAAAAA
>SMGT01001247.1:141463-152954 GCA_004794575.1 Lanistes nyassanus | reverse complement strand
CGCTGTCTTACATCACAGAGTAGGGAATACATCGGGTGTACAGTATCGCTGTCTTACATCACAGAGTAGGGAATACATCGGGTGTACAGTATCGCTGTCTTACATCACAGAGTAGGGAATACATCGGGTGTACAGTATCGCTGTCTTACATCACAGAGTAGGGAATACATCGGGTGTACAGTATCGCTGTGCATTCAAGTATGGAGTGGATCAAACAACGGCCAGAAAATACTGTGATGTCGTCAGTCAGAAATAGCAAGAGAATGAGCTTATGGAAGCAAAATGTTTCAGAAAATATTTCAAAAGTCTAGACAATATTTAAACTTTGTGTCAGCAGGTGGTGAAAACTATATAGACACTTCAACTTGCGTATATAGTTGATGAAAACTATACAGACACTGCAACTTGCGTAGTTGGTGAAAACTATACAGACTTCAACCTGCGTATATAGTTGGTGAAAACTATACAGACACTTCAACCTGCGTATATAGTTGGTGAAAACTATACAGACACTTCAACTTGCGTATATAGTTGGTGAAAAACTATACAGACACTTCAGCCTGCGTATATAGTAGGTGAAAACTGTGTAGACAGTGTCGACTGTAGACAGGGTGGAGACAGAGATGGGCAACTACAGACACTGTGTAGACGGTGTCGACTGTAGACAGGGTGTAGACAGAGATGGGCAACTACAGACTGTGTAGACAGTGTCGACTGTAGACAGGGTGGAGACAGAGATGGGCAACTACAGACACTGTGTAGACAGTGTCGACTGTAGACAGGGTGTAGACAGAGATGGGCAACTACAGACACTGTGTAGACGGTGTCGACTGTAGACAGGGTGTAGACAGAGATGGGCAACTACAGACACTGTGTAGACGGTGTCGACTGTAGACAGGATGTAGACAGAGATGGGAACTACAGACTGTGTAGACAGTGTCGACTGTAGACCGGGTGTAGACAGAGATGGGCAACTACAGACTGTGTAGACGGTGTCGACTGTAGACAGGGTGTGGACAGAGAGGGTCGTTTGTCCCAGAGTTTTCGATGGACGAAGAGGACAAATGCGCACGATACACACTGGTTGTTGTGTTTGGTGACCTTTGAAAAACACTCGCCTCCACTCCGTGTTTCACCCCCTCACGCACACACACACACATTCCCATACCTGTCTAACCGTAAACAATCAGACCTGCTGATTTGGCAGATGACGGTGTTTGTGAGGCAGGGTGAATATTGTAATGAGAAAGGCGGCAACAGTTGCGTGTTTGGGCAGACATCTGGGAGGAACAAAAGGATTCTTGTCTTGCGCCTCGGCAAGTTGCGTGCCGCTGCTGGGCCTGTTGACGTTTTTGCCGCATGTCGCATACGACGGACTCGCGACGCACGGCAGCGTGTGCACAGCGCATCTGTACAAAGAACCCGGGGCGACGGGGGGGGGGGGGGGGGGGGAGAGATGGGGAAAAGGGAGGGTAGGTAGCGTAGTTTGCACAACGGCACTTAGAGCACACATCTTTGTAAACGTCTGTCTGGTTATCTCCCTTCCCCAGGGACTCCGTTTTTACAGCTCGCGAGTGTTGACAAACTGTTATACTGTGCCAGAAAGCTTCCGCAAGAAAAACAGTCCCACTTCACGTCATCTCAGAACGAAAAGGATACTTAAAGGCGTCGATCGGCTGTCTCTCTCTCTCTCTCTAGATACATATAGATACATATAGAAGTATGTACATATACAACATCGACTGTATAAAGGGCTTATGCCGTGGGAATGACGAAGGAAGAGGAAGGTGTAAAAGGAAGAGCTTTCAATTTTAAATATAAATAACGAAAATATCTTTTAAAATAGACTGTCTTTGTATCTGTCTGTCTATCTGTCTATCTGTCTATCTATCTGTCTATCTGTCTCCGTCTATCCATCTGTCTATCTGTCTGTCTATCGTCAGTAATAGCCTTTTAAGCAAACCAAGGAAAGACGCTGTCTACAGCTGCTCCTTCACCCTGCGTGATATGAACTGAATAACGAGGACGCATCTACACTATGTTTTGCTGCATAATGGCAATGTTTTACCCTCGACTCCAGTGTAAACTTTGTCATGCATTCCATGTGAGTGAGACACACGACAAATGAAAACAGTTTGGAGAACATCGGCTTTGACCAGGATGTCACCTTTGTGATGACGTCACGTGTGTTGATCTTTTCATTTCTGGGTCTGCAGAAAGGAAACAAGCCACTGCTGCCCTCTGGGTGAACTGAAAAGTCGTGCAAAAGACTAGCGCCACCTCACGAGAGACTGTATGATCGCCTGTACAGTCCTGCTGCAAGGACAACTGTTCAGCATCCAAACACAAACACTATCAAAACTGAGTTTATTACATTTTAAGCGATATAATGAAAGTCGTTGTCAAACCCATAGACGGAAAAGCTTTCATGTTTCTCAGAGAAACATTTACAAGGCTTCATGACTGGCTACATGAATCCAAACAGAAACCTGTCCTTTCAATGCTAAACGTCACTAAACACAAAGGTGTCCTTCCATGGCTAAACGAAGCTAAACAGGATCCATCCTTCCAAAGCTAAACGAAGCCAAACAGGATCCGTCCTTCCAAAGCTAAATGAAGCTAAACAGGATCCATCCTTCCAAAGCTAAACGAAGTCAAACAGGATCCGTCCTTCCAAAGCTAAATGAAGCTAAACAGGATCCATCCTTCCAAAGCTAAACGAAGCCAAACAGGCTCCATCCTTCCAAAGCTAAATGAAGCTAAACAGGATCCATCCTTCCAAAGCTAAACGAAGCCAAACAGGCTCCATCCTTCCAAAGCTAAACGAAGCCAAACAGGATCCGTCCTTCCAAAGCTAAACGAAGCCAAACAGAATCCGTCCTTCCAAAGCTAAATGAAGCTAAACAGGATCCATCCTTCCAAAGCTAAACGAAGCCAAACAGGCTCCATCCTTCCAAAGCTAAACGAAGCCAAACAGGATCCGTCCTTCAAAAGCTAAACGAAGCCAAACAGAATCCGTCCTTCCAAAGCTAAACGAAGCCAAACAGGATCCGTCCTTCCAAAGCTAAATGAAGCTAAACAGGCTCCATCCTTCCAAAGCTAAACGAAGCCAAACAGGATCCGTCCTTCCAAAGCTAAACGAAGCCAAACAGGCTCCATCCTTCCAAAGCTAAACGAAGCCAAACAGAATCCGTCCTTCCAAACCTAAGTAATGCTAAACAGAATCGTTTAGCTTTGGAAGGACGAAGCTAAACAGGATCCGTCATTCCAAAGCTAAATGAAGCTAAACAGGATCCGTCCTCCCAAAGCTAAAAGAAGCTAAACAGGATCCGTCCTTCCAAAGCTAAATGAAGCCAAACAGAATCCGTCCTTCCAAAGCTAAATGAAGCCAAACAGGATCCGTCCTTCCAAAGCTAAACGAAGCCAAACAGGTTCCGTCCTTCCAAAGCTAAATGAAGCTAAACAGGATCCATCCTTCCAAAGCTAAATGAAGCCAAACAGGATCCGTCCTTCCAAAGCTAAATGAAGCTAAACAGGATCCATCCTTCCAAAGCTAAATGAAGCCAAACAGGATCCGTCCTTCCAAAGCTAAACGAAGCCAAACAGAATCCGGCCTTCCAAAGCTAAATAATGCTAAACAGAATCCGTCCTTCCAAAGCTAAATAATGCTAAACAGGATCCGTCCTTCCAAAGCTAAATAATGCTAAACAGGATCCGTCCTTCCAAAGCTAAATGAAGGTGTCGTGTTAGTTCTGGCACGTCAGTTTTTTCTGCTGCTTATTGCCGGACAACGTCAAGAACAAAACAAACCTGCAAGGAGATCCAGCTAACACTATAATAAGCCAATAAGCACTATCGTGTTCCTGTAGCCACCTCGTAATGAGTTTTAGACAATAAATTTCATTTACTGAATTCTTTTGCTCGTTTTAAAATGTTCCGCTCATAGGCAAGGTGTAAAATGCCGTAGCGCAGTATCAACATTGAAAAACAAAGGTTTGCAATTTATAACGGAAAATCGTTTCTCTACACACTGCACACACGCGTAAAACACAAAAGTTGAAGTATTTGAAAAAATAGTCGCCAACAGACAGTTGAATTGTCCCATCCAGCGCACCAAAATTAATCTCGCACAGAGCAGAACATCACTAAAGACTGACACACTTTCTATGACACATTGCTGTTTCCTGTGTTGACCTAGAAAACAGTGTTCTCATATCCTCTATTATTCCTTATGTGGAATGAAGCACAGACAGAAAATCTGCTTATTCATTCATGGTTCTATGGTTCTCAGGATTATGAGACAGCAGACAAGTTGTACAGCACTTGTACATCACTTGCGCAACACTTCTAAATCACTTGCAAAACACTTGCACTTGCGCAACACTTCTAAATCACTTGCAAAACACTTGCATTTGTACATCACTTGTACATCACCTTCGCGGCAGTTGTACGATCGCAGGTCACTTGCATAGCACTTGCACAGCATGTGTACAGCACTTGCATAGCACGTGTACAACACTTGCACAGCACGCGTACAGCATGTGTACAGCACTTGCATAGCACGCGTACAACACTTGCACAGCACCCGTTCGTTGCCCCAGCCGCACCCCGAGTCTGTTTCCTTAGTACACGCGTACTGATCCCGTATGTTCACCTGATAAGAAGTTTCTTTCTATCCGTCTGGCAGAAGTTTGTACACTAGGGTCCTGTCAGACCTTAGCGTCTCGTCCCCGTTTACGCCTCTTTACACCTGTACATTCTGTCACAACTTTACTCAACAACGAGTTGGATTTAAGCATGATATCTTTATCCAGCACACACACACTCACAATGTATAAACACACATTCACAATGTACAAACGCGAACGCGCGCATGCACACATACACGCCCGCGCGTGCACGCACATAGAGGCGCACCTGCACGCACGTGCACCCAGTACAACACGCGTCACCGCATGCCCAGCACATCTCAGTTCTCATGTACTTTACAGGGTATGCCAGGCACTCCCGCCAGCTGATGCATGCATTCCAGCACGCCCCCCTCCCCACACACACACACGCACGCACGCATACACACAAACACACACATATACAACCATTAACGTACGCATACAACTCCAACGCAAGTATGAGCCACGTGGGTGAGTTTGAACACATACAGGACACAGGTCTGCACGAATATCTAAACAGGAAGTGACAGATACCTTGTCATAATGAAGAGATTGTCCCGTGAACAGCTTTTCTTGAAGACAGCCTGTCCAAACCTATCCGCTAGGTACTTCTCTCTGGGACCAGCGCCTGCTGCCCGCTGACCACAGCACGTACAGCCAGTCTCCTTGCTACTCACTGGGGCCTGCACTGACCACAAAAAAACTCCGCCAGTCGAGCCCCTGACAGCGGGGTCCAGAAGGCGCGCGACAGGGGACACAGAGGGCGCTGATGCCAGGGCAACAGGCCAGATGCTTCTTCAGACCTTTGGCTTGGCTCTCGGGCTTATCCCCCTTGTTTGCTTTCGTGAGAAACCCACTGTCTTCTACCTGTGGTCCTCTTTTGGGCAGCGGTTTCCTGTCGGACTAGAAGTTTCGCTATGTCCTGTAGGGCTACCAGGAAAGTCCTTTGTGTCCTGTAGGACAAGGAGTAACCTCCAGATCTCTCCTATTGGACAAGGAATAACGTGCAGCTGTTTCCTGTAGGACTGACAGAAAATCTATGCACACTGAACTCTGTGTTCAAGACAACAAACCTCCACTACTACCTTACCCCCCCCCCCACATGCGCATCATACCCATTACCAACCCACCCCCAACATCAACAACAGCGCACAAACGCACGCACGTATGGGCGCACATAACGAGAGAAATCACACACACACACAGATGGACGAGTGGATTGACATTGTGAGCAGCCAGTAGATGCAAATGCATCAGGAAACGATGTGAAACTGTTGTGAATGTCGCTCGGTGTGCTCCTCAGCTTGCGATCAGAGGGTGGCTACAGCGAAGTAAGAATCCATTTTTCCGTCTAAAACCGAAACAGTGCAGGCGACCGGCCGGCCGTGCCCATGAGAAACAATTAGCAGCCTGCCTTGACACGGGGAGGTAACTGTCGCCCGGCACGTTCCGCGGCTTGTTTTTTGTGTTCGCGCTCCCCGCGCCTTTGATGGTGTGTTTGCTGCGGAAACTGCTGCCACAGCCTGGCTTGCCGCGCTGTTGGTGCCTCCTGCCATTCCTGGACAGCCCGCCCCTGCGCACTGCGACTGTGGGAGTGCGGAGTATATGTGTTGTCACTACGTGTAGAATATATGTGTTGTCACTATTAAGTGTAGAATATATGTGTTGTCACTACATGTAGATATATGTGTTGTCACTACGTGTAGAATATATGCGTTGTCACTACGTGTAGATATATGTGTTGTCACTAAGTGTAGAATATATGTGTTGTCACTATTAAGTGTAGAATATATGTGTTGTCACTACGTGTAGATATATGTGTTGTCAATATTAAGTGTAGAATACTGTAAAACTACTGAACTCGATACAATGATGATAACCGTTGTCTGTAGTTCCTGGACAGTTTGTGACATCAGACGGGCCCAATGCAGCAGAACCAAAATGTTTGCAAGCCTTGTCTCCACAACATATTTCTAGGCCTCCTTGTCTCCACAACATATCTCTTGGCCTCCTTGTCTCTTATTCCTACAATTTTCCCTCAGTCCCCTTTACTCGTTGCCCCATACCTTGTACTTTTTCTTACAACTGAAGCTCTTTTCTCAAACCTTTTAGTATTGTTCACAATGTGTACCCTTATCCACACCTTGTACATCAACCTACACGTGTCACTCTCACAACTTGTACATTGTCCCACACCTGGGCCTCTGTTCTAACAACTGATATCCTTCTTACAGCTTGTACCTTTTCCTCACAACCTATACCCTCACCACCCTCCCCCCGCCCCAGTGCGCATTTTGAGATTGTTTCCCCCACCTTCTGTCCTGACCTAATTGAAACTTCCCCCATCCTTTACCCAAACCACCCAACTCACAGCAATGTCTCAAAGAATCTGTTTTCCAGTTGCCAAAATCTTTCACAGGACATGAATTTCTGCGTTCCAGTTGCCAACATCTTTCACAGGACATGAATCTCTGTGTTCCAGTTGCCAACATCTTTCACAGGACATGAATTTCTGTGTTCCAGTTGCCAACATCTTTCACAGGACATGAATCTCTGTGTTCCAGTTGCAAAAATCTTTCACAGGACATGAATTTCTGTGTTCGAGTTGCCAACATCTTTCACAGGACATGAATCTCTGTGTTCCAGTTGCAAAAATCTTTCACAGGACATGAAGAATCTCTGTGTTCCAGTTGCCAAAGTCTTTCCCAAGACTCGAAGACGAATAATCACACAGGGGAGGAAAACAAAAGAAAACAAACGCTCCCAATGTCTCGGGCTGACATGCGATTCAACAACTACACACGACTAAAGCTATCAAGAAGCACGCATCGCCGTGGCTATGACTTCACCCAGATGTCTCAATACGGTCGTCAGTCAGACGAATTCATTGGCATTAACACCCTCAACATCCATGTTCATTTTCACTGACGTTAGCAGAAACAGTAGCGAGATCAGTCTCTACCTGCAACACACGCTGTCGCTCCAGTGCCCCAACAACAGCTGGATACATGGTGGATGAAGGATGGATAAAAGGGTACAAGTTGTGAGGAAAGGGTACCACGTGTGGCAAAGGACACAAGCTGTAAGGAGGAGGAGATCAATTTTGGGAAAGAGCACCAATCGTGAGGCAGTGTACGGGCCGACATCTGTGTCACCAGCGTCCTCTATCGTCCGTTACCTCCAACAGCAGCTTAACACTGGTTACATTAACCGACATGTGTGTCACCAGCGTCCTCTATCATCCGTTACCTCCAACAGCAGCTTAACACTGGTTACATTAACCGACATCTGTGTCACCAGCGTCCTCTATCATCCGTTACCTCCAACAGCAGCTTAACACTGGTTACATTAAGCAACATCTGTATCGTCAGTAACAGTTGTGACACCACTGTCCTTCAGGAACAACTGTAACATCACTTTGACCTTTAAACATCCTAATTGGCTTTACACATTACGGTACCACATATACCCACATCCCATCCACACATCCTCCTCCCAACACACACAAACGTACGAACTCACACGCATGCACGCCCGTATGCACCCACGCACACAGATTTTGATGCCATGATTTATAGAACAAAACTGAGAATACTTCATGCTGGCTTGCTTTGACAAAATTATTTTTGCCCTGTCGATTTTTTCTGTGCCTCACTCTCACCTACCCATCCACCCCCCATCCCCTAGCTTCTTTCTGTACCGTCGAGCCGCTCGGCCTGCCTACTCTTCTGTTCCCCCCCCCCCCCGCCCCACCCAAGTCTCATGATACAGAAACTTCCTTCCTATCGACCCCTATTTCAGCAAGAACTACGTGCTCAAGTTGAGAGGAATATTCACAATGCCGGAGCTGACGGCTAACAAGTCGGCATTTAGAAGGCATAGCAGCTTGTTCCTTTCATCTTTTATGGATTTCAAGACAAAGAAGTTGCTCTTTCTGCAGCACAGCCTCGCGATCTTTTTCACGCACTTACTTATTTTTCTTTCACCTCGAAGTACCAGCAACATTCAGGTGGTGACGTCTTGAACACACGTGATTTCACATGTAACGCACCTGGTTACTCTGCCGAAATTCGTGTTTCCACTTGAAAAACACATTTTCACAACACGTTTTCGCTTATAACTTACGTGTTCACTTATAACTTACCTGTACTAGCTGTCTGTGCAGACTAGTGTCTGACGATCTCAGTTTACAAGCAAATGTTCTGTTTCAGCAACAGAACCATGGGCGTGCCTGCTTTCTATCTGGCACGGGTGTAGCAAGTGCAGTCTTTTGATTTATTGATGTTGATATTACTTGACGATTGGTCACGTTTAACACAAACACTAGACTGTTTTGGTCACCTTCAATAATACGGGATGGGCTATAGGTAATAAAGATAACATTGAATATTTGCTGTAAACATCTGTTAAGACTAACGCAGGGAAATAGGTCACGAACACCTATAATATGGCGCGGATAAAACGAACATCGTTTAATATTTCTGCATGAGAACAGATTCTTAGTAATATTGCAAACAAGATTTAAATAACTTTATTTAAAAACATTTTTATCATACTTTGAACGTGTTTTAAACCTGTTCTGAACATACTTTGAATGTATTCACATCCCACACCCCTTTTTTGCATTTGATCGTACTATCACAAATTTTGATCATGTGTATTCAGAAATTTGAAGCTTACTTTTTACCTGTAATTCCTTCTGCCAATACAAATCAGTGCTGTTCCTTGTAGTCAAAGAAGGAATATTAAAATAGGGTTCTAGATATAAGGGACAGCCCAAAAGTAACGGCATCATAAACACGTAAAAGGGTTGTTGGGGAGAGAGATCCTGTGATCTCAGAGATGGCGGAAACAAGGTTTTTTTTCTGCAGGTGGCACCTGTTGTTGTGTTGGAAAGGCTGGTTGCCGGCGGCCATCTTCGAGCGCTCGGGTTCTCCCTCCCTCCCTCCCTTCCTTCCTTCCTTCCTACTCATCACCATCACCAGCCTTCAAGGCGACCTCCCCCCGCCATGAGATAACCGCAGTTGGTGACTTGAGGTTAAGACGTCCACAACACAACACAACGCCGCCATTCCATCCTGCCACTTTCAGGCAGTCGGTCGGTGGGTCGACCAGCTAGATCAGATCATCAGTTCTTTCTGTGTGAATGCTGGAGTGTCCCTCCCTCTGGTCTGTCTGTCACGGAAAGAGGTCCGTGCCATGCCTGCATCAGAGTGTAACAGAGGTTTTGTGTTGAGCATGAAAGGTGAATGGAGCGTGAATGTCTCTGTAGTATTGAGTGAACGCATGCGCAAGGGAACTGAGTGTGTGAGTAAGTGTGAGGAGCGTCCAGAAGTCAGGAAATACGAAGCGAAAGTAAAGGGAGGGGAGGGGATGGAGAACAGACACGATAGAAGTCGAACGTGTTTTGGAGTGGTGTGGTACATTCTCCTCATAGGGTGGAGTGGTGTAGTAAATTCTCCTCATAGTGTGGAGTGGTGTAGTAAATTCTCCCCGTAGGGTGGAGTGGTGTAGTAAATTCTCCTCATAGTGTGGAGTGGTGTAGTAAATTCTCCCCGTAGGGTGGAGTGGTGTGGTACATTCTCCTCATAGTGTGGAGTGGTGTAGTAAATGCTCCTCGTAGTGTGGAGTGGTGTGGTACATTCTCCTCATAGGGTGGAGTGGTGTAGTAAATTCTCCTCATAGTGTGGAGTGGTGTAGTAAATTCTCCTCATAGTGTGGAGTGGTGTAGTAAATTCTCCTCATAGTGTGGAGTGGTGTAGTAAATTCTCCCCGTAGTGTGGAGTGGTGTAGTAAATTCTCCCCGTAGGGTGGAGTGGTGTGAATATATTTTTATCTGTGCTATGCACACGTCGTCTGTGTGATGCAGTCTTCTTTCAAGTGTTGGAGTATCTTCCTGTGGTTATACTGAAGAAAAGATTTTTTGGAGTACCACTCTCACTTGGAGTATATTACGAGTATAGTCGTCCTGATGAAGGGGTAGTGCCCCGAAACATGTAGACTGTCTTTGTCATGTCTTAGCTTGGACCAGTTCCCTTGGTTTATATTGAAGAAAGGTTTTTCCTCCAAGCGGCAGTCACCTGTTTTTCTTGTATATTACGAGCTTTTGAATTTTCACTCCGAAGAAGCGCTTTGGAGTAGTACGTCCAGCACTTCGTAGCACTGCAGCATCTGATGACCAACAGCCACCCGTACCCTCGCAGAACCCACCCATAGCTCTCTCGCTTACTTTGCTGTGGCTTTTTCACCTGACTCGGTGGTCTAGAGGTTAAGGTGTTCGCTTCCAAGGCGGGAGGTTGGTGGTTCGCGCCCCGGCCAAGAAGACTTAAAATTGTCAATCTCATAGCTACCCTGCCAGACGCCTGGGAACAGTACCGGTGTCAGTAGAATGTGACTGGGTGGGACTGAGGCCCGTGTTGTGACAGCAGTCCTAGTGTGACAACACGTTAACGTGCCTAAGCAAAACCGTCCTGATACACACCTCGTTTGTGGCGGGACGTTAAAGGCCTGTGTGTGTGTGTGTGTCGGGTCTGTGTGTGTGTGTCGGGCCTGTGTGTGTGTGTCGGGCCTGTGTGTGTGTGTCGGGCCTGTGTGTGTGTGTGTGTCGGGTCTGTGTGTGTGTCGGGTCTGTGTGTGTGTCGGGCCTGTGTGTGTGTGTCGGGTCTGTGTGTGTGTGTCGGGCCTGTGTGTGTGTCGGGTCTGTGTGTGTGTGTGTGTGTCGGGCCTGTGTGTGTGTCGGGCCTGTGTGACGTGCTCCATGTCTAATGTAATTTACTGCAGTTATCTCATCCTGTTTGTATAAGTACTGAGTATAAGACTAT
>SMGT01001247.1:95006-106438 GCA_004794575.1 Lanistes nyassanus | reverse complement strand
GGGGGGGGGGGGGGGGGGGGGCATGCTTTTGCCGTCAGATCATCTTTGAAAGCATCACTGTGATCCTGCATTAAGGTCCTCGCAGTGCTGTCTTGTACTGACCACTGTGTTACAGCACTAACTGAACGTGTATCGTGTACTGACCAGTGTGTTACAGCACTAACTGAACGTGTATCGTGTACTGACCAGTGTGTTACAGCACTAACTGAACGTGTATCGTGTACTGATCAGTGTGTTACAGCAAAGTGTTTCGTGTACTGACCAGTGTGTTACTGCACTAACTGAACGTGTTTTGTGTACTGACCAGTGTGTTACAGCACTAACTGAACTTGTATCGTGTGCCGACCAGTGTGTTATAGTACTTATGGCAAATGAGCACTGGTTAGCTTTAAATAAGGTTGTCTGCCCTTGACCCCAGGTTATCCCAGTGTGAAATGCTATTTAAACTGGAAAGTGGCTTTTTTTAAAAGTGTTTCCTGCTTTTACGCAAGGTTCTTTGTTCAATAATTTTAAATACATAAGTATTATGCTTGTATGTTTTGTGTGACTAGGAAGTTTTGTGTTACAAATGTATTTTGTATGTGTGTTTTTATTTCAGTGGTATGTCAGCTCATGTTTTAATGTGCTACATATTGTATACGTATCTAAGTACAGATATGTTTTCATACGTGTTTTGTAAGTGCATGTTTTCTCTAAGTGCAGTGCATGTCTGCACTTTGCATGTACAGTTTGATCTCTCTTTTGTTTGTGTCTCGAGTCCACTGTTGTGTGTGTGTGACTGTGGCGGAAGGGTGGCTGTGCGCACCAGATGAGGGCTTGATCCGGCGTCACGAGATGGCCTTTGGACCACCGCAACTGACTGCCTCCATCAAGGTTTCGTCAGATTTTTGTCAGAGGTTGACAGCACGGGAAAAGGAAAATTGAGCTTGTTGATTCCCCATTTTGGTTTGAGCTTCATGCTGGTTTCGCCTCGGTGTTTGATTCCGCCATGTTGGACTCGTTGTTTCATTCCGCGATTTTGGTTTGAGCTCGGTGTCAAATGTGTGTCAGATATTCGCCATCTTATTCTCTAGTATTGGAGCGGGTTGGTGGGGGGGGGGCTCTCCAGTGTCACGAGTACAAATGGCCGGCGTTCTTGCCTTTGTACATTATTGTTACTGAAGTATACAGCAACGAAAGATACGCATCGTCATTCAAAATACGATAAACAGCTCCAACGCACAGAATCGTATGTCTGGACATTACGCCAGGAATCTCAGAGCCGAGACTACAGACGCGCTTCAAGCTGTTACGATCCGGGTGGTCAGACTATAGAACCAGCGGACAAAGGAGAGCAGAAGCGCTCGCTAGGGACCGCTGGAAGCTCCGAAGAATGGCTGTGTTGACAGAAAGCCTTCGATGACGACTGACAAAAACTAAACAGAAACTAAAGGCCTCTCTGATTTCTGACAGAAAAGGACAAGCTTACGGACAAGGTACGCCCTTTGCTGACGATGTTTAACGACGGATGTTGAGATTCCATTTTGACTGGCCACCAAATGAATGAATGAATGAAACTTTCTTGTTTAGACTTCTGACAGTAAACATGTAGGAAACAAAATACTTCAGATCTAAAAAGTCAAAATGGATGGAACCTCTAGAAATCTGGAAATCTAGAAATTACCATAAGTAACCTCACAGGAAGAAGGAAGAGAGAGGAGAGAGAGAGAGAACGTCACTTTAATTACCCATACAACTAGAGGGACATAAATAAATTACTATAATTATACACACGATCAAAGGGAGAGAAATAAATTACTATAATTATCCAAACAAAGGGAGAGAATAAATTACCATAATTATCCACAGAATCAGAGGGAGAGGAATCATTTACTATAATTATCCACATAATCATAGAAAGATAAATGAATTACCACAATTATCCACACAATCAAAGAGGAAAACACACGATTGCGCCCCTCCCCTCTCCCCCACTATATTCTCAAAAAGTAGCCACACGGAAGGCAGATCGATTGAGTATCGTAAATCAAAAGGCAGAGGTGGCGCTCTAAATAAATTCTGGCCAGGGTCCCTCACTTTTGACAGGTCCCCGACAGATGTATAAAATCGAGACAGAATTCGCAGTTCAGAGTTCACGCTCGCTGAATTTTGTGAGTTGGCGCACGTATGGGATGTATCCTTCGCCCGCCCATTGAATCCTGACGTTGTGTGACGGTGAACACGCGCGCCACTGGCCGCACGTATGATCACAGAACTCTGCTGGTGGGGTCGCCATGTTGTCGTGTTTTCATGCTAACAGTCAGAACAACAGATTATCGTCGTGGCATCACTGATTGTGATCGACACGAGCCCAGTCACAGCAACAAATTATCCTCACCAAGCAAGACGAAAACAGACAGTCGATGTTCCGATGCTACACCTTCATCAAGACAACAAGGACAAAGAGGAAAGAAACAAGCCAAAGAGAGAATGACATCTAGACACTCGTCTGGTGCGGGCAGAGGGGAGGAGCACAGCGCCGAGGCCAAACCACAAGATGGCCATTGGCCCCTCGTCAGTGCTGTCTCCTCCTACCTACCGCCTCGGTGGTCTCGAGGTTAAGGTGTCCGCTTCCGAGGCGGGAGGTCGGTGGTTCGCGCCCCGGCCGAGTCGTACTTAAGACTTAAAAATTGGTAATCTAGTAGCTGCCCTGCCAGACGCCTGGCACTACAGAGAACAGTACTAGGACTGGTTGGCCCGGTGTCAGTGTAATGTGACTGGGTGGGACTGAGGCCTTTGTTGCGACATCAGTCCCACGTGTAGCAGCACGTAAACTTTGTCTAAACAACACCGTCCTGATATGCAAGTTTGCGGCAACAAATACCACCCCCCCTCCATTCCCCTCCTCTCTGTTCAAGTCAGTTAAGTGTCTGTGTAATTCTCTCTTTGTGTTTTGTTTCATTTGTCTTCTTGTCCTCGCTTGGTGCAGATAATCTGTTGTTCTTACTGTTTTCACTCCAAGTTCTTATATTTGCTTTATTGTGTTGTCATGTCATGTTGTCGCCTTATGATGATGTCTGGTTGTCATGGCTGTGACGTCTGAACAATCAGACAGTGTCGTCAGCACTCCAAGTCTTCTGACGTCACAAGCAGTCTCCTCATCACCTCCAAACTGTGTGCCACACTCTTGGTACAGGTACAAGTGTTGGAAACACCAACGCGGATAACGACAGAAAGGCCGAGCACCACGAGTCACGGCAGAAACACTTTTTCCACTTCTGGAGGTGGGGGGAACTTTCTCGCCCCTCTCATCTTGGCAACGGGAAAATTAACCACTTGCTGCTAATGGGGATTTTGTTTTAAAGAATGCGATGAAATTGGGGAGGGGGTTAGCGATAACAAGAGCTCCCCTCTTCTGTTCTAAAACCTAGTAATCTTGGTGTCAGACGTATCTTGATGTCAGACGTTTATTGATGTCTTAGAAACGTCTTGCTTGGCTTACCTGACCAGGTAAGGTGTGTGTGTGTTGCAGATTGTCCTGGTGTGAAATTGCTGAAGCTATACCAGACCCACCCCCGGGGCTAGAAATGACAGTTCTAATATAATTATGACGTGAAGATATGGGTGAGTGTAACTGTAGAATGTTACGCCACCATTTTAGTAAGAGAAAGTGTGCCCTACGTTTCATGGCACCGTACTCAAAGGGCAGCCTTCGTTATAAAGTGATTTTCTTGCACCTTTTCTCCGACAAGCCGCGCTCTTTATCGGGCATTACGCGCGGCTATCGTCGACCCTGAAGGTAGTGGGTTTGAATCTCATGTCCGGCACGTCGTTCTTTTTCTGCATTTGGGGCCAGAATTACCAATCGGAATTATTCTCCGAGCACTCTGGCATTTGCCGTTACTTCTCCTCCAGTACTCACTCACCCACCCACCCACTCACCCACCCACCCACCCACCCACCCACTCACTCACTCGCTCACTCACTCACTCACCCACCCACCCACTCACTCACTCACTCACTCACTCACTCACTCACTCACTCACTCACTCACTCACTCACTCACTCACTCACTCTTCCCCATTTCTACACTCTACATCCCCCCTGACAAAGTACGCTTTGTTAAGCTCTATATGACACCGTTGATGAAACTATCTTGTCTGGGGACTGGGGCAGTGAATCGCCTTTTGAAACACTTTCAAATACTTAACGACGTTTAATTGAGTTAGGAATTCCAATATGTTCACAGGCACACAACCTTTAGCAAGCACCGTTTATTTTCTGGATGTTTACAGTGAATAGGAGGGGGTGATATTATTTTCTGGATGTTTACAGTGAATAGGAGGGGGGGCGGTCGAGTGGTTTATCCATAACTGTTGCAAAGTAGCTACATAACTACATAGCCTTGACGGATAGAACACGCTGATATGCCCGATAATTATAACTCGTGCCATCACTAAGTGTGATCGACTCGAGCCCGGACATCATCTTCAGGAAACCGCTTGGCCGAGCTGGACACACGAGGAAGGCAGCCCAGCTGGTCAGATACGTCAACGTCACAGCCACCGGCCTCGGGCCGCAGCGGCAAGCCGTGAGGGGGTCAGGCGACAGACTGTGTGCACGGACTATCACACTATAGCGCTGGGGCTCACCACGTTGAGCATCTGTGCGTAACTTTCGCAATAAAACTTCAAAATACGCAAGAAAATGTTACGGTGGGGTATGAAAACGCAACAAAATGTTACAGTCGAGGTTGCCTGTACACAATACTCAATTCAGAGAAGATGAAGTATGAGCGTGCGCTTAAGACAAAACCTTCTAGCTGCTTCTGTTGCATACAACTCCGGTTGGTCGTTATCAAGATCAACACAGGTCCGCCATACTAGAGCGTTCACGGGTCTGTCAAGTAAAAGGCCACTGGTAAAAATGGTAAACCAAAAGATAGCTAACACCATTTTTCTAGGTGACCCTGACTTTTTCCTGTTATTGAAAATGTTAGTGTAGAATTCGAAGCCGAACAGCTTTCTTCAGAAACCACATACACGTTGATCTTTTTCAAGAAAGCTGGAACCGAGAGTTCAGCTGATTTGTGTTTCAAAATGGTGTAATGCGCTACAGCATTTGTTCCGCTGCAAACGTGAAATCGTCCATGAAAAACAAGTTAGTTGCTGGTTCGGTTATTTTTCAGAAGTCAGCCTTTGCAAGCCATGAAAAAGCCAACATAACCATCTTCAGTGTGTTGAAGAACTTTGGAAGCTGTTAAGATACACCCTTTGAAACGTCACTGTGGGAGAAGCTAACCTTTTGAAATCCCCAAAAGTGAGTACAGTAGTTTTTCAACAAAAACTGATGGGAAGTCCTGGTAAGGCATTCTCATGTGGTCCTTTCTGTCCTGTCACTCACTTCACACACACGCCACTAGCTCCACGCACTGAAGTTACTCAGACACACGCACGCAGCCAAGCACGCTCTGTGCATATACTTAACTGATTACTCGCTGACCACTCCATACGCTCCATACCCACTTCCAACACTAGTGCTTCTCTCACACTCTCACTCCAGTCACTCACTCACTTCACTCTTTAACGCATGCGCTGTGGCTCCACGCACTCCCCCGTCCGTGTCCACCACGGCTCCTCACCTGGCAAGCGGTGCGGCAGGATCCCCCGGTAGGCCGCAGAGTCCGGCAGCTCGTACTGAGGCACGAATGGCACCGGAAGTTGCTCCTCCCGAAGATCAGGCAGATCGTCTATGTCGTCGGCGCTGACGACCCCCATCAGCAGCACGACAACAGCAAAGACCCAGACGCTGGTTCTGGCAAGAGGCATGGCGGTGGTACTGGACTCGCTGCAGTCACGACACCTGGCGCACGTGATTTCTCCAGCTGTTTCGGCGAGCGAGACGTCCCTTGTAACTATAGCAACACCAGCCGTCTCTTTTTGTTGGCACAGTTCACTGCACTTCTCTTCTCTTTCTGTGGCCTTCAAACTGCAAATGTTAGCAAACGTGTCAAGTTTTTTTAAAAGGCCAACTCGCTCTTCAACTTGTTTCCCTCTTAATTAGTTTTAGTTCTGTGTTGATTGCTTTCCGCTAGCCTAAGATACGAACAAGTGTTAACGCAGTCTTTGAACGCTACAGTTGTTCTCGACAAGCCTAGACACAGTTGCGACAGAGATCGGGGCGAAATGAAAAAAAAAGTGCCGCTGTCCCACCGCTGTGTGGATGGTGTGCTTTGTAGACAGCCGGCTGTCTTCTCCTAGCTACTCTTGCAGTCTCTCAGCCTACACGCCGCGACTTGCCGCGGCTAGTGGCCGTCTTATAAGGCTGGCAGGTTGCGGGGGCGTGCAGTCGCCAGCCGCTGGCCACGCAGAGGTTGCTGGGAAGGCGTGGCTGGCATGACGATGGCAGAGAAAACAGACCGCATCTCTGCATGTGGCAGCAGCACTGGATGGCACCACCACCACCACCACCACAACAGTATCGAGCTGCAGTCACAGCCACCATACGGTTGGCGGGCGAGAGGACTCGTTGCGCTGCCTTGCACACAAATAATTCAGAAATTTGTCTTCAAATTTCCTAGTCGAGTCAGCGCCTGCGTTGTTAAGACACTCCTCACAAACTGATTTAGATTTCGTAGTCTGGTTTTAGTTCTGCAGTTTAAAAAACAGTTTTTAGCACAACTTATATCTCTTGTTCTTTAAAGACAAAGTCCCAAACAGCCAGCTAGGGACATCTATCTTGTCACAGCCATTTAGTCGTAAACGTGACATCTATCTTGTCACAGCCATTTAGTCCTAAACTTACATCTATCTTGTCACAGCAATTTAGTCGTTAAAATGACATTATCTTGTCACACCCATTTAGTCGTAAACGTGACATCTATCTTGTCACAGCCATTTAGTCGTAAATGTGACATCTATCTTGTCACAGCCATTTAGTCCTAAACATGACATCTATCTTGTCACACCCATTTAGTCCTAAACATGACATCTATCTTGTCACAGCCATTTAGTCATAAAAATGACATCTATCTTGTCACAGCCATTTAGTCCTAAAGATGACATCTATCTTGTCACAGCCATTTAGTCGTAAATGTGACATCTATCTTGTCACACCCATTTAGTCGTTAAAATGACATCTATCTTGTAACAGCCATTTAGTCGTTAAAATGACATCTTGTCACAACCATTTAGTCCTAAACATGACATCTATCTTGTCACACCCATTTAGTCGTAAATGTGACATCTATCTTGTCACACCCATTTAGTCGTAAATGTGACATCTATCTTGTTACAGCAATTTAGTCGTTAAAATGACATCTATCTTGTCACACCCATTTAGTCGTAAACGTGACATCTATCTTGTCACAGCCATTTAGTCGTAAACGTGACATCTATCTTATCACAGCCATTTAGTCGTAAACGTGACATCTATCTTATCACAGCCATTTAGTCGTAAATGTGACATCTATCTTGTCACAGCCATTTAGTCCTAAACGTGACATCTATCTTGTCACAGCCATTTAGTCGTAAATGTGACATCTATCTTGTCACACCCATTTAGTCCTAAACATTACATCTATCTTGTTACAGCAATTTAGTCGTTAAAATGACATCTATCTTGTCACACCCATTTAGTCCTAAACATGACATTATCTTGTCACACCCATTTAGTCGTAAATGTGACATCTATCTTGTCACAGCCATTTAGTCGTAAATGTGACATCTATCTTGTCACAGCAATTTAGTCGTAAATGTGACATCTATCTTGTCACAGCCATTTAGTCCTAAACGTGACATCTATCTTGTCACAGCCATTTAGTCCTAAACGTGACATCTATCTTGTCTCAGCCATTCAGTCGTAAATGTGACATCTATCTTGTCACAGCCGTTTAGTCCTAAACATGACATCTATCTTGTCACACCCATTTCGTCGTAAACGTGACATCTATCGTGTCAGCCATTTATTCGTAAACGACGCGCATTAAACAGGCAGGAAGGCTAAAGACACGGCATCAGAGAGGCTAGACAGCCGCTATAGGCGATCAGAAAAACGCTAGATGGTTAGACAGACGTTGGATGGTTAGACAGACGCTTGATGGATGGGCAGACATTGGATGGTCAGACAGACGCTAGATTGTCAGACAGACATTATATGGTCAGACAGACATTGGATGGTCAGACAGACGTTACATGGTCAGATAGGCGCTAGATAGTCAGACAGACATTACATGGTCAGACAGGCAGATAGCTTCGGATTCTATGTGCACGGGACTGTGCAAATAGCCACTGCCTTATCCAAAACTGATACACGGGACTGTGCAAATAGCCACTGCCTTATCCAAAACTGATATGGTGAAATTGATACAAAAGACATGTGCATGAAGAAGCTTTGGGAGAAAATACAGGTCTAGAGTCTGCTCTCTGCTGCGGTGTGATTTGTGTCAGACAGACCCCACAGTGTTTCCAAAAACATGACGTCGGTAACTTCTGCAGGAATGTTCATTTGCACTCAAAACAAGTTGCAGCAAAGCCAGTTATGGCATGCCCATGACAAATATTGAAGTTATGGGGAGGGAGTGACAGCCAGGGGGAAAGGAAGCAGAGCGGAGGGCTATCGGCGAGCAGTGCGAGGGCCAAATGGTGTTATTCAAGACCTTTATCAGAAGAATGGGTGTGTAACCTGCGGCTGACAAAACGGGAACTAATAACTTCCCTTTGTTTCTTTCGTCTTCGCCACAGTTTGCTCCCGCTGCTTTGGTCCCGAAAATCTGACGAATGAAAATCTGATGATGAATTTTTCAACACACGCACCGTGTTCGATTGTCCTGCACTTAGTGCGCGTGCAGAAGGCGGCGTGCTAGGCGCACGTGCCGCGGATGGAGGAAGAGCGCCGTAGGGTGCAGAGAGTCAGCGAATGATGACGGCACTGGACTGGTGGCGCACACAGCGGGCTTCACGTGATGAACGTAAACTGTTTCACGTAGTTACTAGTTAGGCACGTAGTTACTAGCTAGGCACGTAGTCACGTAGTCAGTGAACATACAGAGCGTGAGCACAGTTCGTGGATATTGACAATGAACGTAGCATAGACGTATAGAGACAGATTATTAGCAAGGTCAATGAACAATATGAACATCGGCTGTGAACGACGATCATTGTAAGGAGTGTGGCCGTAGAACGTAAAGATAGGCAGAGAGAGCTTGGCACTTGCACAGTCAAGAGATGGGCAGCAGGTTTCCACTTCATCACATGCCCTTGTACATGTTCCATCCACCCTGTCTGCTGTTGTTTGTGCTGGTAGCTTTATCCTGGAAGATTCTGTCTTATTCCAGAGAGTTCTACCAGGTGCTGGAAAATTCCACTGCGCTTCCAGCCTTTTCTGCTGCTCTACAGACATGTCTCGCAGTTAGCGGAACTGCCTAGTGACTGCCACGTTTTGTCGTGTCCCGAAAAGTTCTGCCCAGTTCCACAAAGTTCCAAATACGATGCCCAGTTATCTGAAACTTTACCAGCGCCTACAAGGACCAGCCTCGCAAGACAGCTTCTCGAGACTTCCACAGTGTTCCAGACAGGTCCGTAGCATTGAGCTGCCTTTCTAGAAGCAGTCTGTGGCCTGGCTGTCATACTTACTACAACCGTCGGCTGTGCGTTTTCACCAAGTCCTTCTACAGTGTTTTTCTGCCCACGACTCACCCCGCAAAACGTTGCGCAGTGGGAATAGCTGCAACGGGCTTCCTGGTTCTCTGTATTTTCAACGTGGCGTGAACTGCATGACACCAACATTACTTCTGGCAACATTATAACGAAGTTCTGCTTAAATCGACTACATTTACTGTGAAGAGGTTGGCACACTGCACATATTTTCATCTATGTTCGAGTCATCCTCGAGTCAACCCAAGTTTCTATCAAGGAGATTTTTCTCGATTGTTTTCCACTACTCGAAATACGTCAATGGAAGGCTAGTTTTATTCTTAATCCCGGAGGGGCATGTAGAATTTAAAACAGCACGACAAAGTATACAACAAGTTTGCATGGGCGATAATAATAAAAGGATTGTCATTATATCCGTCGTTTTTAGTTCAAGAATCACGGAAACGAAGAAGGAACGATTTTCTTTCCCTTTCTTTTAAAACTAACCGTCAGTTGGGCGAGTCCAATGGTGAGCTTTAAAAAAGCTGAAACCCTTTGATGTTAGCATATTGCCGACACTGACCCTTTTCTCCAGCAGGTAGCAGAATGTCTCAGTAGTGTCCCATTGTGTCCATAACTATATATTCATGCATGTTGGTGAGTGGGTTTTGTTATGATTTAATTGAAGAGTTTCTATTTTCCTAATTTGCTGGATATTATCCATCAGTTAATGTTTGCGGGTTAGTATTTTATCAGTCTGTAATTCTTATCACCTTGGTTGATCAGTTTGTGCTGCACAAAGAAAACCCAGTGAAAAAAAATGTCTTAAGGTTAGCGTCGCCTGCAGTCACGGTTGTTATGTTGTAGGGAAAGTTTCGGACCGCTTGAAATCGCCGCAATTACTTCTTTTAGTGAAAAGTTCGATGTTCTGGTCCAGGTAGGACGTGTTGAGCGCACCTCTTGACTTGGCAAACTGAATCCTTCCACTGACCTTATGCGTACAAATGTGTTATCATTCAACTGAACTAATAGCAACCACACTCGCTGTCAGGCGTAGCTTCTCGTACAGTTTTAATCATTGTTTCGGAGCTCTAAGCCCCGTAGCCAGTGATCTAGATAACAGTATCACAAAAAGAGTATTACACAATAATTAAAGGTACTATAAGCAATGTAGGCTAGCGTCATAATCATTAGGCATATAACCATAGTATCGAAAAAAAATCAACAACATTCTCTCTCTCTCTCTCTCTCTCTCTCTCTCTCTCTCTCTCTCTCTCTCTCATCTTTGCCTAAACTTCTAATTACTGTTGATGGAAAATTCGAAACTTAAAAGCATTTTAACCCTGACATTGTCTACTGGTGTTTAAATAATAGTCTTTGTCCAGTGAGACTGAGATTACTCAGATTTCAGGGCGTTCCAGCGAGTTCCAGACACTGGGGGCAGCAAAACTAAGAGAACGGTGACCGAACGCTTTCAGATTGGTTTTCGGTACTGTAAAGTTTTTGGAGGAGGACCTGAGTTGTCTAGCGGGGCGGTAGGTGGAAAGAATAGACGACAGATACGGTGGGAGCGTCCATCAAAGTGACGATACAGGAGCACTGCCATCTTGTACTGAATGCGGAACTTTACTGGAAGCCAGTGAAGTTCTTGGAGCATGGATGTCACATGCTCCCGCTTTGTCTCAAGACAAGTCTCGCGGCGTGGTTTGGAACCGTTGAAAAAGTCCAGCGATCTGTTCAGCGGGGAGACCTGTAAGAACAGAGTTACAGGAGTCCAGGCGAGAAGTAACAGGGAGACCTGTAAGCACAGAGTTACAGGAG
>SMGT01001247.1:78328-92401 GCA_004794575.1 Lanistes nyassanus | reverse complement strand
TATAACTATTGACAGGAATAGATACTAACGGCTCACAGCTCCATTTATAACTATTGACAAATATATACTAACGGCTCACAGCTCCATTTATAACTATTGACAAATAGATACTAACGGCTCACAGCTCCATTTAGCACGTTCTTATACAGTTCTTTCGGCCTACAAAGTTTCATTTCCCATTCTATTAGACCTACAAGTACTTCTGGCAAAACAAAAGTTAGAGGAAACAGCTCTGATGTACACCAGAAACTGCTTCTGCAACAAGCTGAAGAAGTAATGCCCCGAAATGTTGCCTTTTGTCTGTTGTCTGTTGCCTTTTGTCGTCTGTCTGTTGTCTGTTGTCTCATAGCTTGCCTCAGTATTTTTCGCCTTGCCGGGTGTACAGCAGCAACAACCTGCTCCAGTTGTCTGCTCCAGGTTTCTGCCCTTAACCGAACTTCGCTGATGGGACTTCCGTTCCGTTTCTGTGGTTCGCTTCAACCAGGGTCACTACGGTAGTTCAGTGATTAGGGTGGAGCGTTAGCGGGCGGGGTTGCGCGGTGTGGGTTAGCAGCGATGGTTAAGGGTAGGCCAGCGATGGTTAGGGGTAGGCCAGCGATGGTTAGGGGTAGGCCAGAGATGGTTAGGGGTAGGCCAGAGATGGTTAGGGGGAGGCCAGCGATGGTTAGGGGTAGGCCAGAGATGGTTAGGGGGAGGCCAGCGATGGTTAGGGGTAGGCCAGAGATGGTGAGGGGTAGGGAAGTGATGTCTTTGGGTTGGGTGGTATGGCTTAGGGTTGTCGTATGGGTGGGGGTGGGGGTTTAGGTGAGGGTAGGGGTTAGGGGTGGTGTTATAGGGTTTTCGTATGGGTGGGGGTGGGGGTTTAGGTGAGGGTAGGGGCTAGGGGTGGTGTTATAGGGTTTTCGTATGGGTGGGGGTGGGGGTTTAGGTGAGGGTAGGGGTTTGGGTGAAGGTAGGGGTTAGGGGTGGTGTTATAGGGTTTTCGTATGGGTGGGGGTGGGGGTGGGGGTTTAGGTGAGGGTAGGGGTTAGGGGTGGTGTTATAGGGTTTTCGTATGGGTGGGGGTGGGGGTTTAGGTGAGGGTAGGGGTTTAGGTGAGGGTAGGGGTTAGGGGTAGTGCTAGGGATAGGGATTCAAGTCGCTGGTTACGGGTCTTACACCTGTCGTATAGTCAGGAGCCTACCTTGTGCTAGTCCATTCTTACGCTTGGACTAAGGGCTTACGCCAAAGCCGTGCAACTGGCCCCTGGCCTCTGAACCCGAACGTGCCGCAGTCTGGTCGGAACCCGTGCGCCCCCTGGTTGTCGTGGTCAGTCTCCAGGTTTCCGAACCATAAAGCAAGACTGCTTTCACGTTGGTGTTAAAAATACGAATTTTGGTTTGTTGTGAAAGGGCAGTGGAGTTCCAGATGGGACGTAAGGTGTTGAAGGCATGCCTGGCTTTGTTGATGCGGCTCCTGATGTCCTCATCTGCTCCTCCATCCTTGCTTACTACGCTGTCCAGGTAGACAAACTTGTCCACGTCCTTGATGTCAACTCCTTGCAGCTGGATTTGGTCTTGCTGCTGATTGTTAATTCTCATGGTTTCTGTTTTGTTAGTGTTGATCTTGAGGCCAGTTTTTGCTGCTTCCTCTGACAGACGTGTGAGTTTCTGCTGTGCATCTTGCTGTCTGTGCGACAGGAGGCTGACGTCATCTGCAAAGTCTAGGTCCTCCAGGGTTTTAGTGAAGGACCAGCGGATTCCTGTGTTGGCATTTTGTGTAGAGCTCTTCATAATCCAGTCTACTACCAGCAGGAAGATGGCTGGTGACAACATGCAGCCCTGTCTCACCCCCGTCCGCGCTTTAAAAGGCTCTGTATCTGATCGTGCAGATGAATACAATTAATAACTGCGCATCTGGCTTTCCTTTTCTTTAATTCGACTAATTTATTCTTTTTTTAAAAAAAATACAAGGCAACCTTCATTCACTACGGCCTGGGGGCTCTACAACTTTGCCCCACCCACGCCACCCCCCTCAAATCTCCGCACACGCGCGCGTACGCACAGTTTTTTTCTGAAAATGCTGCTAGCAATTAATGCCCCCTTCATTTGCATGTAGTAAGGGATCATTAGTTGTTCTCAGCTTGGCTGTCTTGCGTCTCTACGGTGACATTCGGAGACGATCCTTCCACAAATACATTGTACTGTTGTGCTCACAGAATGCAGGTGCTGCGCAAGGGAAGACCAACACGTTAAGCTGATGAAACGATTTGAGTTATTGCCCCTTACGGACTGGCACAGGAAAAACGGTTCGCATTGACTGAAAAAAATGCGTTATCGGACAATCCATTCTCTTGTATACTTCTTGATCTCCAGAGTTGCTTCCTTGCTGGCAATTAACTGGAATGTCCTGATTACTCGAGGTGCAACAGGAAGCATTACATTTGCCCAACAAGCGTTGCCTTGGTCCAGCTTGCAAATGCATTTTTCAAGCTGAAGCGACGATCATGCACACTCGAGGTCAGTGATACCAGCAGCTGGAGGAAAAACTGTACAGATACAAGTCATCTCATTCACGGCCGAACTAAACACATCACGCGAACTAAATCGTTTGAAATTCAAAATCCAGTCTTATGGTTCAGTACAGAAAAGTTACGGTCAAGTTTAACATCAAAAACATGAATTCTCCTGCACGTTTCCTTACACAAGTTACAGTCGATTGGGGATTTTTGTTTTACTGTTACATAAATCCAGAATTCCAGAAAATGCTGCGAAGTTTTTACCGCATGATGCTGCCAAACGCAATGGCACACAAATCTCACCTTCGCATGTATATAGCCCACACAGATGTCTGTTTCAGGTTACAGGTTTCAAGTTTCAGCAAGCAGTCTAGCTGTTACACGTTGCCCACACAGCTACAGCTATATTACTGCATGCACAGTGCGATTACAGACTGTATTAGTGTATAACAGAGAAATAACAATGTGCGCAATCCTCTCATTCATTACAAAATAAACACAAAGCATAATCACAGACTGATCACACACCACAGTAACTAATGCTCCTCGTACACATTTACAACATGAACACAACACAGTTACCGATCAGACCACACTTCTTACAGAAGAATTCCTGGGAATCAGGACCTGGGAGCATGAAAAAGCGCAGAAAAACTGGAGCCATTCAAAATACAATCTTACATAAAATATGCTAATCTCATAGGTCACCACTGAAAACCTTGCAGTTTCCTATCCCCTACTCCTAGCCCCCACCCCTTACCCTTCCTCTAAACCCCCCCTCCTCCCGAAACATCCCCCTCTCCCTCCCTTCCCCCCGCCCCTGGAAAGACCTTCGAAATATAGCTCGCCATTTGATTGGCTCTGCTTTTTACACATCCTAAAATAGAGCTCGTCATTTGATTGGCTCCAGTTGTTCTGCACTTTTACGTGGTGCTGGTGCGCCCCTTAAAGGGAGAGAACTACTCTCAGCTTCTCAGTCGGGACTGCGCGCAAATATCAAACTGCATTACACACAGCTGTCGGACACGCTTGGTGCAAATGTCGGGTGGTGTTTTGGCCAGGATTACATCCACGTGACGTCCAGCCTGGTTACATGCGTGATTTTGCAAATACTGCATGTGGTGTCAGAATGGCATGCAAATGATGTCAGAATAGATTATATTCACATGTCAGAGCCAAGACATTCCACACGCCTCAGTCTGCACCAAGCATAGCTGGCCCCAAAAGTCACATTCATAATGCATTTATTCTGTGATCAGTTAGAACCACAGTTTTGGCAAACAACAATTTCATGTACAAAACAGGAGTAGCAGCTTAAAGGTCACAGTGACTTAAATTAGTTACAAAAGGTAAAATTATAGTTTAACAAATTTAATATTGAGATACAATGGAAATATTAAGGTCAGACTGAAGACAACACGTGAAACATTAACGGGCTCTCCTTGTATAAAAACCAGCCTGCTGTTGAAATGAGGTCTCTACAATAATACTGTGTAAAATGTCCTTATCTGAAAGCTCTGCTGGTGACCCCAGACCAGGCCTGAAAGAGTATTCTATTCACCGTGGAAAGAGAAAAAGATTCAGAGTAAAAAGCAAGAATACTTAAGAGTATAGTGAACCACACTCACATGCCAGAAACTAGTAGTGCATACTAGTACATACAGCACATCATACTACAGGTAGTATAAAGTACAGTGCAACAAAAGGTTGCTGTATACATGTACATCTATGCTTCGGTGTGTAAGATATTTTAGTTTGAGTAGCAAAAATTTGATTGTGCTTGTCAAATGGCAACGTGGAAAAATGAAAACTTTCAAGGCTAACACACAAGTATTAGCCTTGTCCAAACTACCGTATCTGGACACAAACCCAGCAAAAAATCAATCTAGACTATAAGGCTACATATGTACATGAAAACATATCCTGAAATGTTCGATAACAAAAACACCTACATCAGATGTTCACTGAGCTCTCTAGCAAAAAGAATTCTCCATACGTTTACATAATAAACACCATCCTGTCCTCTGTTTGTGGTACCATATGGCCAGACACTACGGAATGCAAACATGTTGTCTTATGGTCTGTATTGAGATTTTAGTGCCAGGATATATTCTGCTGCCAACAAAATCATGTTTTAAGCACTTAGCAGCAGCTGGGTTTTCTTGCCACTAACATCAGTCTGGGGAGGGTGCCACAGTAGCCTCAGGAAGCCTGACAGAACATTTCACTGTGGGATGGGGCTGTTTGCAACACTTACCCCTTCCAAGTTCTTGAAAAAGGTGAAGGATTTACCGCAAGCCAGTTGACAAAAAAAAAAATCACATGCTGTGTATGGCACAGAGACCTAGGCTCAAGAACCACAGACATATTAGAGGCTGATGAGATTTGGAGGAAAATGCAGCTGTCTTATAGGAAATACTGTGACACCTTTTCAGTCTACAAATGCACAGAAACGCACACTACAACAAATCACTTTTCAAGTAATCATCACATAACAGTCCGATTTACCAGCAAACCACTGCAAGTGACCTTAGCAATACAACAGTAGTACAACTAAGCTCACTGGATTCAATGTAAATGATCTCAACAGAAGTTGTACGAAACTTTCTAGCTCCTCTCCACGCCACTATGTGGTCTGTGACCCATTTCAACCTGAGGACCTTGCTAAATGTGAACAGGAGACAAGCACACCGATACCTAATCCATACCTGACCTAAAGGAACACAGGACCTGAGCTTATGATACTCCACACTCCACAGTTCACAGTAGGTAATCTTTACAAATGGGACTGTAGGCTTTATCAAGGGACACAACATGACAACGCCTGTGTAAGCAGGACAATAGGACTTGCCAACACACTGTATATCTTATAGTGAATGTCTGACACTGCACACTGTATATCTTATAGCCAATGTCTGACAGAACGCACTGTATCTTTTTATAGCCAATATCTGACACCACACACTGTCTTATAGCCAAAGTCTGACAAAATACATTGTGCCTTTTTATAGCCAGTGTCTGACACTGCACAAAGTATGTCTTACGGCACACTATCTTTTATAGCCAGTGTCCAAGATAGATGTCGGCTGTAAAGATGCATTTAATTAACATCGAGCTGTAACGTCTATCCTACTATATGGTTAACACAATATTTATAAGATGCATTTAATAAACAGTGAGCTGTAATGTCTACCCAGCCCCTGCTATATGGTTAACGCAATATTTATAAGATGGGAGTTGTCTAGGACCCAGGTTGCAGGGGTTACATGAAAGGCAACAGCCTGTATCTTGTTCTGATTACTCCGAATTGTTCACTTCTGTCCTGAAGGCATGATGGAAGTCCTGTGTGTTAAAGACAAACAAGACAAAATGCTAAATCTGAGCACTTCTTACCCTTGTCTCTTCCCTCAACTAAGGGATGCTGGTAAGGCAAATAAGTTTTACATTTGTGCTGGAATATACAAGAAAAAACAGGTGACTGCCGCTTGGAGGAAAAACCTTTCTTAAATTTAAAACAAGGGAACTGGACCAAGCTAAGACATGACAAAGACAATCTACATGTTTCGGGGCACTACCCCTTCATCAGGACGACACAAAAACGACGGAAAAAACAACAACGAAACCAGAAGAAAAAGACTTAGCTTCAGTAGATGTGGCGCATGGCCTGCACAGCAGGAAAATGACTAAGGGACAGTAAGAGGGGTTAAAAAGAGGGGCAGCCAATCGCCAGGTGGGTAGGAAAGGGTAGGGAAGGGTGGGGGTGGAGAGGGGGCGGGGTGGAGAGAGAAGCGTGGGTAAGGGGGTGTCAGTGTGGGAGAGAAGGAGGTGAGAGAAAAGAAGTAAGAGAGAGAGGAGGGGTAAAGAGAAAGAGGGAGGTGGAGGGTCAGTGTTTGAGGTTGAGTCCAGTGGGTGCTGGAACCCCAGTCCTATGAAATACTATGATTCTATTTTAATTGCTACACGTATTCTATTCTCTCAAAGGTATCTCTCTCAATCATAATCAGGAAAATGCTCATGGGACAGCAGATGTGCGACACCTTGACACATGACCTTGCACATAGCAAGATAAAACCTGTTACCTGAATATGTATATTCTTCACTTTGTACTTCATCTGTTCACACATCACATTAATAATGATTTGTATCATCTATTGGTATTTATGCCACTTCCGTAACCTTTGCTTGTTGCCATGCAGGTTGTGAGGACTTTTCTGTGAGCCAGCCTTGCCAGGGTTCTACTCTATTCTCCTTCAATCCCTTTTCTTCCCCAAGCCTGTACAGCCAGCTCCACAGTCATAGCTCGCCGCCATGTGCACGCCATGCCCACAGACAAACACCCTGTATGAGTGCAGGAGATGGGACAGGATTCCACAACCCTGATTTATCTGGTGATTAGCACTGAGGACAGGAATCAGGATAACCTGGTGTGTATGTTTGTCAATGTGTGAGGACAGGAATCAGGATAGCCTGGTGTGTATGTTTGTCAATGTGTGAGGACAGGAATCAGGAGCTACTGCTGTATGGTGCAGGTCCCCCCAGACCCCCAGTAATTGTAAAGCTGCCTCCCTCCCTGCATTTTACATTCCAGTCACCATCAAAAATGACGATAAGAAAGAACTACAGGAAAAATTAAGATTCTGGCTGCAGGCCATTCTGTAACTGATGTATTTACTTGCCACAACCACAGCAATTCTGAATGAGTGACACAGCCTGACTAAAAATATTGAACAGCCAAAGGCATATGGTCTTACTGAGTGCCATCAGTGAGATCAAATGGATCCGCCATAATTACCAGTAACAACAACAGCGGGATGGTCCCTGCACTTTTTGTACAGCTGATTGCTTTGTCTCTATGCCTGCTGCATTGGACCAACTATTTCCTCATCAGCTTTACCATGAAACAGCCTTGTGTGTGGCATGAAAGGACCATTTCTAGTCACAAAGTAGGTGAACAAGTCAGCAACCTACCCTGCCTTGCTGTCCTTCCAGTACGAGTAGCACTTTGGCATAAGAGTGTCAATCTGAGCAAAATTTCTCGCAAACCACGCAGACATCAAGCTGCTACTCCATCAAAGTCAGTCACAATGTTTCTGTTCTAAGTTCAGACAGTTTGTACAACGCATTTTTGTTAAGGCACCTAGACTTGAGATTTGGAGACAGGAAAACAGAATGCTCTATAAAAGTACAACATGAGGAGAAGACTCAGTCGCAAACTACTATAAATAGAAAAGCATGTGGTAGACAAATGCAGTGAGACTACTGCTGACCTGTCAACTCGGTGGAAAAACATACAGTACTGTAGAACATTCTGCAGACTGAGAACATTCTGACAACTCCACATCAATGGGTCACAAGACAAACCAGATCAGTCAGTCTGACTCGGAATCTGCACTTCTAAATTCTAAAAATTCTTTCCTTTTATAATTATATTATGATGAAATTTTAGAATTCCATACTCAAATTGTAGAAAATGAACCTGAACTGAGACCACATAAGCCACAACAACAATACAGCTGAACAAGTAGAGCTAAAATTGTTTTGTCAGACATCAAAGATACCAACAGCAAATGTCAAACAATATCAAAATATCAAAAAATATCAAACAGAAATGCACAAAAATGTTGGACTTGTATGATGCTGCTATTGTGAAATGTGGCAAATAATGCCTCAGATACGGATGTTTAAATTCAGTGTTGACTGGTTCTTTTCACGAAACTGGCACTGAAGTTAAGGAAAACTGGACAATTAACCTTTCCTTAGCAGCCATCATTTCATCACCACGAAAATTGCATCAGGCACATCCTTAACTACAAGAAACAAAATCACAAATTCAATTTAAATGTTCATACAAAATGTAAACAATGAAAAATCAAAAGTGAGGATGGGCAATTTTATTTCTGCAGAAGCTCACATACTTGGCAAGATCATCACATTATTGACAAGCTCTTCTTCCGGCACATAAATACATCACCATCAGCACACGTCTCAATAATAATTATTAATAATGATGCTTTGGGCATTTTTTTCTTTCTTCAACTTTGCAGATCTTATTGATTTTACTGACAATACCTCAACTGTAGTTTTCTAGTACAGATCTCAAATCGAGAAATCAATCCTCTGCTCCCCTTGTTCAATTGTTCAATTACAAATCTAATTTTGAAGAACACTGTGGCAACTAGGACTTAACTTCAATATAGAGCGTTGTTTTTCATATTTGTTTCCATGCCACTTCCTTTTCTGACTATCCCTACAGCCATACTTGTAGGACACAAAGAAGCCTGCAGAAGGAAAAAAGGTCAGAAATCCAGGTTGGTTGGTTGCTGCTTGCTCAGCATCCCGCCACAAACTGGGTGCATATCGGGATGGTGGACTGCAGGGTTGGGTCCTATTACAAACTATGCACTGAAAGAACCACCAGACTGATGGCTGCAGTAAGATGGCCAATACAGACAGACGGCTTAATGTGCAGGAAGATAGCCATATAGACTCTGCACAATGTACAACTCCAGGAAATAATCCTTGGCCACATCAGGTTTCGAACCAGCACCCTCAACACAGTAGGCTGCTGCCCTACCAACTGAGCTATCCAGGATGCCTCTGTGACTTAGTTATGTATGTCAAGAAATATTTGTTTTGGTGAGACCTTGTGTGCAAATCTATCCAATCAAAAATTAAAGGATATCCCATGACCTTTTTACGTCATAGGGGAGGTTTTTCTGTGGTCCAACATCATTAGAGGGGTGCCAATCTCCTCTCCCTCACTCCATTTCCTTCCCTAACCCTTGGGGTGAGGTGCCACTGACAGGCGAACTGGGAAAGGGTGCTGCGCCACGTGGCTATCGAGCCAGTTTGTGGCCACACCCTTGGATCTGGCGCCCTGCACTCTAACCACTTGGTCACCCGCGTCGCCTTCCATTCTAACCTTCCCCAAAGGCTACTCTGTGGCTGAACACCCCGAGACTCAAAACCTTGATGCTAGCCTCACCAAACCATCCAGCTGACTGGGTAATAATCTTAAAGCCAACAAACTATACATTCTTTGAATTAATGAGCAATGCTTTCACTTCTCACATTAGCTTCTACACCCATAAGATGTCACCACACTGAAAAAAACAAAAAATTCGCAGGGTCTTCATAAGCTTTATCAGAAAAATACACTTTGGAACACAACTGAGCAATATATAGGCCCAGCCTCTCATGTCTCTGTTGTCTGAACATAAAACTGTTTTAATGTATATAAAGGCAATACATACACTTGTACAGACCCTCATGTACACAGGTGTGTACACACACGTGCATAAACCTCTCTTTCACACACATTCCTTCACTTCCACTGCCCCTACTACACACTCCACTCAGCAGCACAGAATCTAGTGAGCAACGTCCTTTACTGCAGCACATTTACAGAGGAATAGCACCAAGCATCAATATAGTGCTATATACAGCGTACAACACCAACGTTCTCCTCAGTGCTTCCCAGCATTCATAAAGACTGTAGGCTCTTAAAGACCTCAACACGGCGACAACAGAGGACTCGTCACACACATTCTTTGTGCGGGGGATCAGACAATAGCAAAATGTCGACAAACATATTTACATTTGCCTTGACACATGGAGTGGTTATGTGGCTGTTGTCTGAAAGGTGGATATATTACTCCAATGACTGTCAATGTTTATACTTTAAAAATTCCCTGAAACTTAATTACTTATTGAGAAATAAGTAAAAAAAAACCAACAGTGTCATAGTATTTTATGTGACAAAACATGTTTTAGTTTTCACAATGTACAAAACTAAGAAAAAGCAGCTGGGTACTAGTGGAAGCAAAGGGCTTAAGTGATATTTTAAACTTCTTCACAAAACTGAGAAACTGCTCAGTAGAAGCTGGCTGTGAATTATGCATGCTAAAGCTTTCATACATTTAACGTGTATTATTATCTTCATGATACAAAAAAATAACCAAACTTGCAAAAGCTTTCATAGATCTGACTTTCTATCTTAATACCTGTTTCTATATGTAAATAAATATGCCGTCAGCACATGTTTCACGTATGCAAATTGCAATGCCATAAATACCAGAAATCAACTTCACAAGAATATTGCCAACCCCCGAACTCCACCAACACATCCATCCAACCAAAAATAAAAAAGTTAAAATCTTTCTGCAGTTATTCAAACCATTAGCGTGAACAAAAAAAGACGTTTAAGTTTTTCATATGTTTTTAATGAGAATAAACTACTGGGACCATATACAAAATCAATCTTAAAATCCACATCAAAAAAGTATCTGCAATTGTCAAGTGCAAAGTCTACAAACACTACATTGCTAACCACTTCCATCACTGCAAGCTCTTATGTTCTCAACTGCCATCCCCACCCCACTGTTATTGTGTCGAGCTCTACAACACACACTCTACCCTTATGTTCTCAACTACCATCCCCACCCCACTGTTATTGTGTCGAGCTCTACAACACACACTCACCCCTTATGTTCTCAACTGCCATCCCCACCCCACTGTTATTGTGTCGAGCTCTACAACACACACTCACCCCTTATGTTCTCAACTGCCATCCCCACCCCACTGTTATTGTGTCGAGCTCTACAACACACACTAACAAACCTCTATATCTCTCATCAGCCCAACCCACAATCGTCTGCCCCACTGCATATGCCAAACTCTGTTGTTCTCTTCACCCTCAACCCACCCACCCACCCACCCCTATCTGCCACCCTTCTGCTACTGCTCGGCCAACTCACAAAAAAGTTTTTTTTTTAAACCTAGTCAGGGGTCGACGTTAACTTTTTTTCACTTGCCTTGTTGGGTAAGCAATCATGAAGTTCACTTGCTCACAGTAATCTTGCACTTGCCAGAACAAGTGTGTCCACATGCACACAGAGACACAAACTAGGAAGTTTCTAACACTAACTGCACGTGCTACAACATTGTTCACAATCATATTTAAGTGATATTGATCAGTTAACTTTATCTTACCTTGCTTAAACATCAACTGTGTGTCGGAATCATACGAAAAGCGGGTCCTTCAAAGGTCCGCACAGACACGAGCAGATAAGATCGGACCTAATTTGAGGTCTATACAGCAGTTTTAAGTGGAAATGTTATACCAAAATGTGCTTTTACAAGTATCTGTTATTTAATATACCCAAAATTTATACATAGGTACGACAAGTTTCAAGGCATGTTTGAAATGTCATCGTCTGCTCGTTTCTGGTCAATCATTGCCATTTCGTAAACAATGGCCATGTTAAGCATATAATACTTATAAAAGTGGGGATAAATTAACCTTGCAGAATTATTTCAGTTAGCGTTTTAAAATGATTCAAATAAGCAGATGCTGACAGTTCAGCACAGCAGTCAGTTTTGCTGCATGCATATTACAGGTATGTTGATACTGAAGAAAGTTCATTCTAGGGTTACATTAACCTTGAAAATTAATAAAGTCCTGCTTTATACTTCGAATTACTTCAGCCTGTGGAAACACGCAGACGATGGCATATCTTTACATTTTCCCTACCCAAGGTCTCAATTCATGCGTTTCAAAACACATCCAGTACAACCTCCTATGGTTTCCGCTCCGTCTCATGTACGACCCCTTCCATACCTCACAGGTGGAATGGGGAATGAACTCAAAACTAACCAATCAAATTATCTGAGGCTAAAAAGCCCTCCGACTCGTTAAAATCACAGCAAATTTGAAACGTCAGTTGAGAAATGGTGTGTGAGACTGAAGGAATACCTTTGTGTGGTCCAGCATGTATGCAGGAAATTTTGGGGGGGCAGGTTTTTTTTATTTTGCTTGTCAGCTGAGGACTGGCCCAGTGAAGGCCGAGGGAATGGTTCTGCATGCTCCAGTCTGCAGGCAAGAAATTTTTTTTCACATTTGCTTTCAGCTGACAGATTGTGTCCTTGATTCAATAATTCAATTACTAAACACATGGGGCAACAAAAAAGAACACCACAGTTTAAAATGCTGCAAATTTGTTCACCAGAGAAGGTCAGTCCCATCATAAAACTAAGAACTTGATCTTGCACAGTCGTAATAGCCATCCCCGATGTCGGTCGTTAGACGGAACTGGGGATAAGTTGTAACATAGATGTTTTTTATCTAAGAAATACTGCTGGTCACAGATTTTTCGGCTGCATCAAGGTCGTACTACAGGGGCTTGTACTAGGGAGGGACAACTGTATATGCCTGATCGTGTCTATTTGTGTCTGCATGGACATCCGTAGGACTGGCACAAAACCTAGGGAGTCTGGCTTCCACCCAGGAAGAAACTTCCGCTCCGCTCTTCTTGTAGTGGGTTTTTTTTTGTTTTGCTGTTTTCATTTTTTCATTGGTTCCATCCTTCCCTTCTGTGATGAAGAGATGCCAAAAAAAAAACACAGAAATCTTTGGCAAATTAATGAGATGTGTTGCACAAAATTGCTTTTCCAGTTAAATCTCTATTCTTTGACTTTCTTCCAGTGGAGATTAACCAATCAGCAAGGATGACACATGCCTATAGGCCAGGCAGTGTTTTTTCACAGATCATCTGCTCCAAATTTAGTTTTTATTTTTTATTTGTCCAGTCTGGCAAGGTGAGAAGTTTTACTTGCCTGACCAAAGAGGCCCTGGGAAATTGGGTAACTGTTTATGTCAAGCCTGTTAGTGCTCTTACACATCATACAAGTACCCCCCACTCTGCCATACACGCACACACACAATGGGCTATTTCAAGTCACAGCAGTGACAAATGGTGAGCTGATTACTGGCAATAGTTGGCATACGCATACCCTTCAGTCACCAGTCCAATGACTGTCTATTAATGTCTAGAGTTCAGTGCACCTTACAGACAAAAGGTAATTCTAACAATATCCTCACACTACAATGAAGTTTAGAAAAGAAACGTAACTAAAGCAAAGCAAAATGTGACTTTAATCCAAATGTCTTCTGTGACTGTGGCATTCTGAGTAGTTCTTCCATGCTATGGCCCAGTCCAAAGCAGGTGCACAGGCCAACGTGCTGGGCGAAGACCTGCAGGTAACATCCAGCAACACCACAATGCGCAAGACAACTTGATGCATACCCACGTATACACTTATTTCTGGAAACCAAAACATGCAGGTAGGCCTCTTGGCTCTCGGAAGGTGCACACAGACATGCACAGTGACAGCCTGCAAGGTGCCAGCCACAGGTTCATTTCCTAGTTAGGTAAACTTGCCACAGAAGATCCTGAAGGAGTGCAGACACGCACACAAACTTCCTGACCAGCAGCTGTGCCAAGGCAGACCTCCCAAAGGTTAACATGGCCAAGACACCCAGCACCCATGAAATCTTGAGCTATGCTGGGGACACTTAGAATGCACCAATCAAATGGTCCGACAAAAAAAGGAATTCCTACGCTTCTAGGTTTGTCAAAAGTGCATTCAGGTAAGTCACATCTGGTTGTGTCGTCCTACATGATGGCTTCTGCAGAGGCAATAACAAGAACTCCTAGTACTGCCTCCTCCTCCACCACCACCACCACATCTATCTGCCAGCTACCAGCACACAATCGGCAGAGCGGGGGGGGGGGGGG
>SMGT01001247.1:48711-78311 GCA_004794575.1 Lanistes nyassanus | reverse complement strand
GGGGGGGGGGGGGGGGGGGGGCATGCGATGAAGGGGAAACCACTGCTGCCCATCTCTTGACCATATAGGTGCTAAGCTATCTCGGGCACACACACACACCCAATTCTCCATCAGCTGTGCCGCAGAAGCAAAGACAGCAGTGCAGCTTCAATCAGCAAACAATTACACTTGCTTAAACTGCAGCTGGTCTACCGCTGGTTTGGACCGACACTACGTAACGTCTTGGTGAAAACTCCAGTCTTTAATGGTGCTTGCCCTCGTACTTCTTGCAACTTTGTCTCTTTTCCAACTGTATCAAATGGGTCAGAATGCAATGCATGGGTGTCTATAAATGTAGACAACTACAAATAAAATTCTTCTAAGTTCTCAGATCCTACACAGCATGCACTGGCAAAGGGCAGAGAGTAAAACAATTGTCTTGACACCCAGCATAATGTTCGTATTGGTTTACCATTGTGCTTCTGCTCCTTCATGCAGCCAGGTATATTAGTAAGACAAAAATGATACTGACATAAACAAAACCAGATGCCACAAAAGGTGTGTAATGTCTGGTCTCAATGTCACGAAGACAAGTCCAATTTCTTGCTTATTTTCCAAGGCGTCACTGACGAAAAGCAAGCACAAGGATCACTGGCATGACAAAGAGATATGCTTGATGCCAGGTGTCATGACAGCCACATCACAACTGCTATTCGCTGTCACTGTCACTGTCATGCAGAGAAATTAGTTCTATTTCTGTGACCAGACCACTGCGCATAGCATGCTCTATCACAGCCAGATGACAGAAAACATACTGGTCTGGCATCTGAATGCTAAAGGCACGCTGGCTGCGAATGCGACGAACAGTGTTTGGGATGTCAACAGTCCCGATGTCATCCAGACGACGGAGGCAGATGTCTATAGTAACAAATGTACCTGAAACAAGAAAACACTTCTGTACTACACAGCTGTACCAATTTAACAAGGCAAGCAGATCTTCATCCTCTACCACAATAAACGTGCAAATCTCCACTGATCAAGTGCTTGTCCAAGTACAAACAGTTAAGACCGTCATTTAAATGTATCGTCATTTAGTAAGGCTAAGAATAAGAACCTGCACCAAGTTAAGACAAAAACAGACACAGTCAGCGCTGGGACATTGCCCCTTCTTTAGGACAAGACAAAAGAGAAAGCATGCAAAACAAAACACAGAGAGAGAATAACATGTAGACACTCATCTGGTGCAAGCAGAGAGGGCGAGATGGCGCTGAGAACAAGCCACAAAATGGTGGCCAAGATGATGGTCACAGGGCAAGCCCAAGGGTGGGGGAGGGGTACAAGTAAACAAAAATTATAAAGGGGAGAATACAGAAAAAATATAAGAATATAAATAAAATTTAAAGTAAAAAAATGAAAAAATCAAATAAAAACAAACATAGATTATATCTATATTTTTTAAATTGATAAAAAGGGGAGGGGGGAGAGAGAAGGTAAAGAAAGCCAAGGGGGAAAGAAAGGGGGAGTAGGGAGCAGCTGGTTAGTCCTTGAGGTTCAGGCCAAGGGGATTTTGATGCCAAATTTGGATGTGAAAAAGGACTCCATGTTTCCACTGTCTATGGCGTCCCCTTTCATCTGCCAAATAGCGCAGACTTTCAAGTGGTCTCTGGCCTGAAGAGGTCTGTTGAAATGTGCTACTGCTGTGCTTCTGCAGTGTTTAGTATCAGCTAAGTGCTCTTCAAACCTCTCATTGAGTGTGTGTTATCTCCCCAACGTAGAGTAAATTAATTTTTAATTTTACTTATATCTTTTTTTCTTCTCTTTATACCTTTTTTTTGTACTTGTAAATCCCCCGTTACCACCCTAAGACTGCTGTCTCAATGCTGTTTCCCCCTCTCTGCTCACACCAGATGAGTGTTTACATGTAATTCTCTGTGTTTTGTGACCTCCTCAGCGCTGTCTCCCCTTCTCTGCTCACACCAGATGAGTGTCTAGATGTAATTCTCTAGGTGTGTTTTGTGACGTCCTCAGCGCCGTCTCCCCCTCTCTGCTCACACCAGATGAGTGTCTAGATGTAATTCTCTCGCTGTGTGTTTTGTGAGCTCCCTTTTTGTCTTTCTTGTCCCGACAACACAATGCCCCAAAACATTGACCATGTCTGTTTTTGTCTTACTTTGGTACAGATAATCTGTTATTCTGTGTTCACCACAAGTAGCAGTCATTTATCGTCATCAATGTATGATTTTGACTACTAAATCAGGGCAAAGAAACACTTCACTCATTAATTTAAAAACCTAAAAATATTTATCTGTTTAGTTATTCTAGTGTGTGGTAGTAAAATAGTTGGTCTTCTTGGAATAATGAAAATATGTATTACTTGTGAACAAAGAAACATTGTTATATACCGCAAGAGAATGCTAAATAAAACAGAAATGAAAAATCTTTGTTTTTTCTTGTTATGGGTTTTATTTACGAGTCGTAATGGTCACGATTATTAGATTCCAGACACACACCGTGTCCCCTTGTCACACTGACAAACTGTGAGCAAGAGTGCGACAATACTAATCCCCCAAACAGTTGGAAAAGGCTGCACATAAATACCTCAAAATAAAAATATTTCATCAAAAAATGTTACAAAATTTCCACCCTTAAAAAACAACTGTGTCAATTTACTGGCAAAACCATAAGGGATTGAAATAATCCAGGTCACAAATCGACTGTCCTGCATGCACGGCTGACAACTTATACCAATTTATTTTCATGTTTTCCCATCAGTTTCTGCAGGCTAGAGCTCGCAATGTAGAGCCAATTACAGGGTGAAACCTATCTCAGTATCTGGATTTTGTTGTTTGCAATGTAATAATTCAGACGTATTTTTCCAATTTGTGCAACTTTTTCGTCTGATTTTCTGGTTTGGGAAAAACCAGTATATTCATTGCGAAGCCTGCCGCCTGCCCTCAGCTGGTTCTCACTTGCTAGCAATTATTCACTGTTTACACGATGTTTTTGTTAGCAGCCATTTACACACACAGCAACACCTGTTTTACACATGGTCAGAAACAAGAAACCATGGCCATGCCAACAAAACCATGTGCTGACTGAGCCACTTACAAAACAAAGGGAATGCAAAGCCACGCGACTGTGGCCCTGAGCAGTCTGCTCCTAGACAATGGTTCTAGATGTGCAACCCATAAACAAACAGGACCACAACCATCCGTCTACTGACCTGTGCGACCAATGCCAGCACTACAGTGAACAACAATGGGTGGACCATTGGGGTGGCCCAACCACGATACCCCCAAAGACTTGGTGGCCTGCTCTTGAACAGCTCTGACATGAAAAAGAAAGTCGAGGAACCCTGTTGCCGGGGGAATCCCATAATCTGGCCATGTTGTAAACTGAAGATGAATAATTTCCCTTGATTCCCCAGTCTGAAATAATAAATAACAATAAATAAACTAGTATGCTTTCTCAGTGAAATAAGTTTTTAAAAAAACATTCTTCACATGGAATTTTATACATGAAACATTTCAAATACCTTCAAAAGACAAACAAAATCATTTTACAAGTCAGGTGCAATGGGAACTTTTTGAAGGACGAGTTTCTTTTCTATGACAAACACAAACTGAAATCAAATATAAAAGCAATACCTTAGCCACACAGTCTAAAAGGTAAAGAGACTATCACATTAGGTTAGCAAGTTAGTAAAGGCAATGTTTTAGTCTAGGGTTCATTGGCCCATGAGACCAAATGATTGCCTATAACGGCAGATCACAACAAATGATATACACAAGTTGCAAGCCTGCTATAGCTGTCTGCAGTATTCAACCACTAATACTTACCAACCTCAAGACAAAAATCAGTCCTGTTTTAGTCGTAACTTGGACAAAACATTATGTTTACACACTAGACAAATTCAAGAAGTGAATTTTGCTAGGAGAAGGAACATGTGATAACAGAAGAGAAACCCATGCTACTGACTAAAAAAGTGAATGTATCAGGTCAGTACCTCGTGGGTCATGCCATGAAAATACTAGTCATGTAAACAAAGAGTGCCATGTTATCGTTCTACCTCTGACACCATATCGCTCTTCATTCCTAGGGTTAGAACGAAGACATTTGGCGAGAATGCCTTTGCTTTCTGCGGTCCGAAACAACCGAATGCTCTGCCATCCCACATCCGTAATATTACATTGTTACTTTTAGATAAACCTTAAACACTTGTCTTTTTAAGATTTACTATGCTGTCAATTTTTAAGTTTGTGTCTCTTTATCAAAATTGCGTTTCTCTTTTTACTTCTTGAATTGTTATACCGATTTTAATTACAGTGGAACCCACTTATCACGAGACGCTGGGGATGGGAGAAATGATCTCATGTTAACCCCATCTCCTGCTAAAAGAATAAGGGCCGATTTACACGTTTCCGAATTGCAATGGGACCTTGAAAAGCATTTCACAATACCAACATAGAATCTTGTAAATCCGCCAAAGTCCAGCAAGCATGCTGGACTGCACAAAGTCATTCCTTCAGTGTACAAACAGCATCATTCATCAACTGACAAGAAATTCGTCAAACTCACAGGTGTCCTTGCCCTTCAATCTCTGAAAATATTGTAAGACCCTACTAGAAGATTGTGCCTTCTACGCACCTCACTGACCTAATCTAGTGACATTCAAATTCAAACAAGGTCATGGGAAAAGAACCAATCATATGAGAGTCAATCAATGCACAGAACACAAGGTCGTAGGGAATGAACCAATTAGATAAGAGAACAGAAGTGTCTCCATTACTGTGGCATGCAGATATAGAATTTTGTTTCCGTTTACTCTCACTTGTTCTCGTGCTAACCAGGCTAGCTTTACACCATTTTGGTTACGTGGGATTTGGAAATTTGTTCTCTCTGCACTGCACCAAGAAGCCAAAAACAGGGGGAGGGAGGGGGAAGTTTCCCGCAAGCATGCTGGACCGCACAAAGTCATTCCTTCAGTGTAAAAAACAGCACAATTCATCAACTGACAAGAAAACAAAAAGACTTTTCCCAACATACTGCACCTCACAAACCACTTTTCACATTTTCCTCAGCAGAGAATTCCTCTTAAAAAAGTGTAGCAATTATGCCAGAACTGCAACACCTGACATGTATGCACTATCACATTCAAAGTCCAGCTGTATTCAGCTAAGATAATGATGAAGCTGTTTATTATCACTCTCCAAAGGACACTACTGACGAGCAAGAATGCAAGTGAAAAAGGAAAACAATGTTTGCTGAGAAATTTGAATCCTTTTGAATCGTCAGATACAAGCCGCGATGAAAATGATGTGTGACTCCCAGCACACATGAGCTGAAGTCAGAAGTCACAACACATCGCACAAACCAATCAATGCACAGAACACAAGGTCATGAGAAAGAACCAATCATACAAGAGAGAACAAATGTCTCCATTACTGCAGGCCTAGTATTGCTGAATTAGTGTGTGCCGCGGAGCGCTATGGCTGGACTTTTCTCCAGATGAAGTTCTGTTCTGTTTATCTTTTCTGTTCTTGTGCTAACCAGGTTAGTTTTGGAGCATTTTGTTATTTGGAATGTGAAAATGACCTCATTATATCCGATATCTCATTATATCCACTCTCATAAACGAGTAAAATTTACTGAAGAATAGAAGAGTTTTGGTTGGGAAGTCAAAAGTGTCTCGTGATAGCCGATGTCTCGTGGTATCAGGTCTCGTCGTAAGTAGGTTCCACTGTATTTTGCAACTTTCACCTTAACTTTTTTTAATTACTTAGTGGTTCCACCACTGTTTTGTTACTCGCCATGGTTGAATGTCATGTTAGTGTCATGTTAATGTGGTTCAAGTGTTGCTTTTTCTTACCCAATTGTTTTGGCTTACTGATTCCTATTCGTCTAAATTTGAAAAATTTTTGTTGTAAAGCGCGGAGTGCCCACTTTATCAAGATGCCACGCTATATAAGTCTCCGTTCATTATTACCACTGAGTCTTGTTAAGTAGTCTCATGATCTATGTTATAGATGTTTTAGTGTTCCAGACTTACTGGTGTTGAAAACGCAGTTCCCCTTTTTTTTCCCAACAATGTGTTTGCCAGTGACATAGTACCCATGTCATATCCAAATATGGCACGTGAAAAAATTGCACAGAGAAGTGAAAGCAAGTTCCTGGGTAAAACTACTCTGGTTGAGTGAAGTAGTCAGTCACAGAAAGCCAAGACATGGCACAAATTTTGTATGAAGCTGGCAGAAATACAGTTCCAGAGATGACTTTTATCTAATCTGTGTGATGTACTAGTGCATAGAAATGAACGACCAACCACCTGGGAAACCCTCATTAGCGCTCCACCTTTTCAGCCAGTGTGGTGCACTTTACATCCGTTTTGCCGAGAAGTACAGCGAGATAATTGTGGGCTGTGGGCTTCGTTTGACATCACTTGCAGCAAAGCAGGTTTCACATGGCAAGAATCGAAACTGATTCGCCAAAGTGCTGATTAATGAAACAGCATTTCATGTTTTTTGTCTCACATAGGGTTGCACTTCTTTGGAGCCAGCAACAACAATCTACCAAAATAGCCGACGAGAATGAAGTGCGCCGTGTTGAAGTGCGCAACTCCACTGGGAGCCAGTGGTTTTGGTCATTTCCATCTCGCTCAACCAGTTTTCCCATGCCATCGGTCGTTTCGCCCAGTTGCTTAACTCTTTGACACCGTGCGAATCACAGACCGCCCGCGGCATTGGCAAGGCATTTCGGCCGTACGGGTGATATTAAGTCCGTGCACATTATGATTTTTAAAATTTCATCTGCTAATCTTTTAAGGGAAAGAACTCTTACAATCAAAAGCTGATTCATTTCTTCAAGAGTTGCTTCCCTTTACTTTGTTTTAAACTGACAATAAGACCAGTTTTCGGCAAAAATTTGAAGCGAGTATCAACATGTGGTCTGTCACTTGAGAAATGCTAGATTTACTCTTCAAATTACACGCTGAAGAGCAAAATGACATTGTTTCGCAAATTTACTGCGATAAAGTGGATGAAGACAAGAGTATTTGTGCCTGAAAGACCCAAGAAAGTGATAACGAAGAGAAAAACGTGCGAGCACGTGCAGTAAACAGTAACGAACAGACTGTGTATAAGGAATGGCGAGGACTTTTTGATTTCTTCAACTTCAGTTGTGTTTCCATCAAAGGATTTACAAAATTATGGAACAAGGTCCAAGAAACACGGTAAGAAATGAGTTTTCTTTTATTATTGTAGTTAGATAGCAAGTTTAAATAATGTTTTTATTGTTTTGGGGGATTTTTTAATGAATTTTTGAAAAAAGGCTAAAAATGCCCCGTCCACCGGGGCTCTAGGTAGGATTCTACGTCACGATTTAGTTAAGTTGATTCACCCAGTCGCTGAAGTTGATTCACCCAGTCACTTCAGTTGATTCACCCAGTCGCTTAAGTCAGTTTCCCCAACCTTTTCACCTGTGATCATCGACTACTTCTGAAGACATGCTGGTACCCGGAAGTCATGAGAGACGGAGAGAGAGAGAGAAAGTGAGTGTAGTGCAGTGTAATGTAGTGTTAGCTGACAGTCATTTTATTGTGACCTAAGAGACCATGTAAGAAATGACGTGTGACCAACTGAACTCTGATGGCTGAGGGGATGACCCCACCACCACCACCACCACCACCACCACCACCACCACCACCACCACCACCCCTCAGTTTCTGCAACACCAGATGTGTGTAAACAGAATGTGAGGCTAGCCATCTTCGCACACAACAGCTCTACCCCAAAGATACTTTCTTGGATCTTGAAGACGTGTGCACCCCCCAGTCAGTGAGGGAGGCAGGCAATGCCTGTGGGTATCTCAGCACCATGGTGATGACTGTCAGATGGCGGGGCAACACCTTGACCCTAAGACAAGCTGATTCACTTCAAGGACACCCCAATGCTTTCCTTGACCTTGAACAGGTCTCCAGGCAGACTGCTTGGTTTTGAAGAAATTCTGGTTGGGGGGGGGGGGAGAGAAAGGGAGAGAGACAAAGAAAAGGTAATGTGACAGCGTTTGCATGTTTGTGTCATGTCCATGCTTACGCTTCGTATTTTTGCATGCATCTGTGTGTGATTTTGTTAAGGTGTACACATTTGTTGCCACCCCCCCCCCTTCCCTCAAAGGCTGGGGGGAGCAAGAAAGATTTTGCATTTGCTTGCTTGCCCATTCAGTAACTCATCTGATGACTGCAAGTGATAATCATGCAGCAGGTGAAACAGTTAGAAGCTGTTGCCTGGAAGTCAGGTTACTGTGATGTACATAGCAGACTGCATGAGATGCGAGACTTGATAGTGTTTGTTCCTGTCGGCCTCTGTATCAAAGGTAGCAAGTTCACACCAAGCCCTGACAAGCAGTCTAGCAGCTGACTTCGTAACCACCCCTCTCCATCCCAACCCCAAGCATTAAGTCAGCCTGAAAGCCTGTTCAAGATCAAAGAAAGTAACCTCGGAGCAGCTTTGCAGCGAACCAGACTAACCTACGGTCAAGGTGTTGCTTTGTCAACTCTTACACAGTTTGCTACATATACTAAAGTGACTGTCAGCCAACAACTTCTCTCTTCTCTGAGGGCTGTTTGGAAAAGACAGGTGAACACTCTTCCAATTGAAGAAGAGAGAAGTGGTCACAACTCCCCTGGGCTAAAGGAGTCTGAGCATAACTTCTGCAGCAGTCAACAATAACGGGGGGAATGGTGTGAATAACTGAGCTGATCGGATCGTCTCATGCAAACTGGTTAACTTGGCTGTGCACACATTAATTAAGATTATCGAACTGACTTAAGCCAGTGGGCAAACCAACTTAAGCAAGTAGGCAAATTGACAGCACTTAGGCAAAACGACTTGCGCATGCAGGCAAAATGATCATGACATTAACATACTGATTGAAGAGCAAAATGAAAGTGGGTGAAACTGAATTTGGTAGCCGTTGCATTTAAATATGCAAAAGAGATCGACACCAAGTAAAGTGAAGCGCGTTGTATTTTGGTGGGGGCTTAACCTATCTGAACTTATGCATCCATATCAAATAGTTTGCAGAAATCCCACAGAGCCACATCCTAAATTCCTCTCTGCAGATATAGATATTCACCAACGAATGCAGTCCTCTCACCATCCACATATGCACATTCACTAATAATGTCCCTTCACCATTCTGCATTCATATATACATATTTACCAGCACCACCCTTTCACCATCTAGATATACATGTTCACCAAACAACACTATCCTTTCACCATTCGGATATATATATATTCACCAACTGTCCTTTCACCATTCATACACATTCACTGACCAACACCCCAATTTCACCATCTAGATATACATGTTCACCAATCAACACCATCCTTTCACCAATCAGATATCTACCTTCACTAAAAGTGTCCCTTCACCATTCATACACATTCATCGACCGACACCACCCTTTCACCATCCAGATATGCATCCACAATGATCACTTTTATCCTTTTACCATCCCAGTCCACACATACACTAACCAGAGCTGCCCTGTCACTATCCAGCCGTACACATGCACTGAGCACTTCCCATGCTGGGCAATGGGGCCAGGCCCACATGTAGTGGAGGTCTGGGTCACTTACACTTGTGTTCTGCAGCAACAGTTTGGTTTCTGTGTAGTTCTTGTGAGACTGAACTGAATTGTTGTAGACAACAAACTCATCAAATTGCTCATTGGTGTGCTCTTCGTTTGGCCAGTACTGTCCACACTTCATGCGCTGACGCTCTATTGTTCTGAAATATTGATAACATGTTGCATGAACACACTTTGTTTTTCATATTCACACTTTCAACGTCAAAAGCATGGTACCCAAAAAAACTTTTTCAAATATTTCAACTGGGGTAGGTGTTTAGAAACAAGAAAAGGTCCCAATTACTCATTTGAGATCAAATTTCTGATGATGAATTGTAACACACTTAAATAAATATGATTATAATTGTGCAAAAGAGCATTATATTTCAGCAACCTATTCCTCCACAAACATCCCACACAAGAGACCCAGAGAGCAGAGAGGGTGAGAGATGGAGCCACAGCATGCAACAAAGAAGGGTACAGCATACTTCGTTGTCATGACGATTACCAGGCAGTGCTGGGTCCACACCATTCTCCAGAAGTCCACAAAAGTTTTTGGCAACGGCCCTAACTCACAGAAACATCAGCACATGATGCAAAGTGACCCAAGCATTCTTGTAGAAATGAGCAGAGAACAATCCCTACTGAATTCCTGACATACTGGGGTTGTAGCACACACAAGCATGTGCACTCTCTTCCAAGGTGTACTTTACTGAAGCACGCTCCAGGGATGCACAGGAACTCAGCACCTGGCTTCCTTCTTAATTCACGAATACAATGTGTGGAGAAACGTTTGCTTGGCTGGTTTTCATTGCTTAACATCCCCCCACAAACAAGGTGCATATCAGGATGGTGTTGCTTAGACAAGTTAACGAGCTGCCACACATGGGGCTGGTGTCGCAACACGGGTCTCAGTCCCACCCAGTCACATTATACTGACACCCGGCCAACCAGTCCTAGTACTGTTCCCTATAGTGCCAGGCGTCTGGCAGGGCAGCTACTAGATTGGCAATTTGCAAGTCTTAGGTATGACTCGACTGTGGCACAAACCACCGATCTCCTATCTCAGAAGCGGACACCGAGGCAGCTTTTGGAAAGAGAAGCTGTTCCAACTAAAGTTATTTTTCTCAAGGCATGAAAATTGCAAGTTTTTAAAATGCAAATTTCTTTTTCTAAATTTGTGTTTCTTTAACAATACTGTAACATGACCCAAAGTGCTAAATTCTCAATCAGTGATCTCTAAACACTCCTTCCAAACAAAAATAACCCACATAGCAACCCTGATAAGACCCCTCTGCGCATGCGCACAGCGTATGCCACCCGTGCGCACAGATTACTGACCAGGTCAAGCTGACTTTCTCAAGCCAGAAAAACCCAGCAGGGAGGAGGGTGGGTCTTTGATGGGTCATGGTAAGTACTGTTAAAGAAACAAATATTTAGAAAAAAGAAATTTGCATTTTCTTGTCACAATACTGTACCATGACCCCAAGTGCTGAGTAGCACAAAAAGGAGGTGGGTGATACCACCACCAAAAAACCTTACCAGGGTGAGGAGGATGGAGCCGACAGAGTGCGGGCAACGACAGCAACCGACACCCTAAGTCTGTCCTCCTGGTGCAAAGACAGATCCGAAAGAGAAAGAAGGATCTTGCAAGTGCTCGTAGGCCACCCGCAGAGCTTCTTGGAGAGCATGCACCTAAGAAGCTAGGGGGTTGGTCCATGCCCAACCCTCCTGCACGCAAACAGTTGCCAATGCTGGGATGGTTCTGCCATCCCATCCCTTTTGTAGGCGGTGTGGAAGGCACACCGCACAAAAGGTGAGACCGTGTGAGAGAGAACAGGCATTCGAATCTCTCGCAGTCAGCCAGACTGCAGAAAAGAGGTGTCTCTGAGGGGCAAAATGCCAGAGACGCGTCTGTACACAACCAAGCTCGGTCTGGATCACTCACGAGGTCAGGAGTGGACGGAGGCAGGATCGTGGACCAGGCCAGAGAGTGACTGTCAGGGACCAGTCAAAATAGGGCTCTGAATCAGGACCAGAAAGCTGGCCAGGGAGACAGAGGCCAAACGCCATCGCGCTTAAGGTGGATGCCCATCTGGCTTTTTCTGACATGAGAGGAAAATGGCGATCCCCACCCCAACTGGAAATGCACCGTGTCAGTGGAGCCAAGCTCATGACCACGGGCAGATTGGGAAGGGGTAGCCGGTGACTCACACCAGGAAGTTGGGGAACTGTCAGTGGGAGGCCAGAAGGTGTAGGCACAGTGCTATTCACTTCACGCGGAAAAGAACATACACCCATGCTTCCTCAGTCACAAGCTGCCGAGGTGTCTGACTGACAATAGGGCTGTCTGCCAAGAGAGGTCCACTGCCCAAGTGTGCTAGGAAATCACAAGGCAGTGAGGGGAACTGTACGTAAAACCCAAAGGGTGAAGGGTAAGTTCGCCTCCACTTCTGACCAAGTGCTTGGAGCGACATGGTGAAGGAAGTGGGCACCCCGACTAAGAGAGAGGAGTCATGATGTCTGGTGACAGCCAGGCCAGGATGGTCCATGGCTGGAACCGGTGGGCGAAGCATGTGGTGCTGGAACCAATGCTCGTCCTCTGGATGGGTCGCAGGAATGCCACCCAGAGGGGCCAGTGAAACAAGCAACACCATTGTTCCCACCAGCGACGTAAGTTGTCGTGCAGTGAAGGGACCACTCGCAAGGGGGTACCAACAAACAGCTGGAGACAGTCAATGCATCTGGGCGCAGAAAAGACCGTTGAGACAACTGTGTCCAATGCCCAGTCGAGACAAGAGGGGACTTGCTGAGATTCAGGGAATACGAGCAGGTACGCCTGAGACATTGCAAGCTTATGCTGAGAGAAGCGCCAGGTACACACGAAAGCAAAGCCCCTTCTTGTGCTGAAGAGCACAGAGACTCCGGCAAGAGGTAAAAAAGCTCAAGACTAGGAGACTGCAATCTTCCAGCCAAGCGCTGTTCCTTGAAAAATTTCAGAGAGAGGCAAAGGCCCAGGTGGGACCCACCAGTCACTTTGCGGACCAGAAGCAGATAGCAGAAAACCAGGCTGGAAGGGGCGGGAAAACCCGTTCCACTGTGGCCAACTGCAAGAGGGAGGTCATGTCCAAGTCCACAGCCACCCGTTCGCTTCTGGCAGAAGGAACAGGAAGGGCAACGTGCCAGGGGGATGGGAGCAGGTTCCCACAGCAGACTGAACCCAGGTGGAGTGTGGCTGGGTAGCTGCTGATGACCATGGGCACCTCGACCCCAGGAGGAGCGAGTGCCAAGGCCACCCCTGGAAGATGACTTGGTGTCAGGCAAGGGCTCAAAGGCAGCTGACAGCGGCCTGCTGGAAGAGTGCTTGCAAGACTCCTGGCAGGAGAGCAAGGCCTCGAACCAACACTTCCGCAGAGCAGAAGTAAACACATCCGCCCCTTGTAAGGGAAAGGACCAGACTAGGAGGGCGGTGTGGGCGGCCCCACGTGCAAGGTGATGGACAGAAGCCAATGGACAGCTGTCCGGGCATGCAGGAAAGATTCCAGCGTAGCCATCACTCATGTTACCAGTGTGGAAACAACACTTTTAGCGATGTTGTCAACACAGCAGCGCACAAAAACAGATTCGCAAGACAGCGAAGTCTGCATCTGGGCAGAAAAAAACCTGCAGCACCATAAAGGTGGACGGAAGAGTACCAGGACATGTCCTGTGCTGCTTCCTGCTGTCCCTGCACTGCGCACTTTGGCTTGGTCTCCTGCAGGAGAGCCGCCAACTCCCATCGGGAGTGGAGAAGCATAGCTTGCTTCTCATTCGCCGTCTCATTGCCGTGGGCATATGAGACCACACCCCCGTCCAACTCAGCCAGTATTGCCCCAGGAGAGGCAACAGGAGAGAGGACAACGAAGCCCCCTCTGCTGGGTGCAAGTGCGCAGTGTGTGATCTCGGCAACTGCCCACCCCCGGCAACAGAAGAGGTGGGCAATCGTTGCCCCGACCAGAAAATGGAAACCGGAATGGGGAGGGGTGGCTGCACCGTGCAGTGAAGTGACTGCTGGTGGTAGCCTAAACCCCCACTTGACCAGAACAACCCTTAGGGGTGTAACTGGACGAGTGAAAAGCAATGCCCTTGACGTTCTCTGTTGAAGAGAAAAGGGCGGTCGCTACCCCGACCAGAAAGCACAGTGTCAGAGGAGCGTGGCTCATGAACATGCGCGAAACCAGAAGGGTGGTGTCGGAGTGATGCACACCTGGAAGATGGAACCTCCGGTGGGTGGCCAGAAGGTGGAGGCACGTTCACCTGGGACTGCCAGGTCTGGCAGGAACACAGGTGGTTTCCACATCACTCGAGAGTGAATAAACGTGCACCCACGCTTCATCCGTCACAACCGACAGTCCCTCCAGGGAGTGGCCTGCAGCAGCAAAAGTGGGATCGACGGACAGCGGAAGCACCTGGGCTGTGAGGGACGGTGTCGTCGACTGCATGGCAATGGGCACCAGCAAGTCAGACACCAACATGCTGTGGGGGGGTAGCGTGCATGAGCAAGTCCGCCCCACTGGCATGAGACCATAGGGATGCCACATGGAACAGGAAGCACCAGTGATCGTCCCTCCCCAGGGGTTCCCGCTAGAGTAGCCACCGCACTACTCTAGCCCCCATGGTGGGTGGAAATGGTCTGAGTGAAAAGCGATGCCCTCGCCACAGGAAGGAAAAGCGCAGCACAGTCCACAAGTGGCATATCAGGTGTACCCGCAACAAAGCAACCGTGACACAAGGGGAAAAAAGTACCTGTAAAAGCTGCATGGCTAAGTGAACAGAGCAACAAGGAGAGAACACAAAGCACACTTTCCTTTGCAAATGATGGAGCATAGAGTAGAAAGGGAGTAGGAACTGCCAAGCAAAAGCCATGTCTGAGTGAAGGCAGGGACGTGGAGACCGTCAGGTTGACACGTCCATCCGGCACAAAAATGCTTCAGAAAGTCAGCTTGACCTGGTCAGTGAGCTGTGCGCACAGGTGGCATACACTATGCGCATGTGCAGAAAGGTCTTACCAGGGTTGCTATGTGGGTTATTTTTGTTTGGAAGGAGTGTTTAGGGATCACTAAGTAAGAATTTAGCACTTTGGGTCATGGTACAGTATTGTGACAAGAAACATAATTTTCTCCACTGCACTTTTATAGGGTTACAACGAACAAGGGTGGTGGACAGATGATGCTTACAATGTAGGAGCTAATGTGCTCTGTTTGCAAAACTGGATTATCTAAGTAACAGAAGTGCAGGGTGACCCTGTCAAAACTGATTTCAGAAATTCTTTTTAACAAAACCAAGTCTGGCTGAAACTAGAAGCAGTGGCAAGTTTAGACTCTACTGAGGTAGGATTCACCATTTTCTTCTGATTTTGAACATTTTGTTTAACAATTTGGAGCTTTGTTGGTACAGTAATTGTATTTTTGTTGTTGTATACTTCAAGAGGGCCATATTTATGCAGGTACCTGCCAGAATGATATCAGAAGTGTTAGGAAGCAAGCTTACCCTGAGTACAGATGTAGGCATTTTTCTGCATGTAGCCATCGACAAAGTTGGCATTAATGTAGTCAGAGGAAGGGTCGCCATCAACCACAGGTAAAATAACACGTGAGTGATCGTAGCAAAGAACATCAGTGTAACGGTTCTTTGGCAAGTTTTGACGTGCCCTGTCGAGAAATTTTGGTTTTAGTTCTTTGATTAGTACTTTCTGATATGCCATGAACAAAAACAATCAAAACTGTAGCATTATTAATTTATCTCTTTAATATGTTGTGATATCCCTAAATAGTGGAATCTTAACTGCAGAAATGTCGTTACATCAAAATATCAAAGCCATTTTTCGATAGCCCATCATAATGCCTGGTAAATACCTAGATGCCTGTCAAAGAAAAGTCCTCCAGTCAGATAAATCAAAGGCCGACATCCAGCAACACCCCAAAGCACACTGCTGCTACTAGCAACCAGACTTCAAAATCTCATTGGGCACTCTACTGCATAGCTTCTCACAAAACCAAGTGCTGATGGTATGACATACAGGATGTGCATGGCCATTTCCTCAGAGCTGACAGTCTTGTCAATCTCACTTTCTCATTCTGCTTAAGCAACTGCTTTGAAGTTAGAAATGGAGAAAGGAAAGAAGACTGGGGTATACAGTAGTACCCCTCTATTACGACTTTGCAAAAAGCAACGGAAAAGGGTCTTGTCTGAGGGGTGATCTTATATGAGAACCAAGTTAGACAGACGGAACAATCGAGCAATGTTTATGAACTCTATGAACACTGTAAACTATACATTTAATCAACACAAAAAAAACTATAAAAAGGTAAATATTCAATAAAAGGGAGTTGGTATTCTTCACAAATGCTTGGGAATCTTTTTATCCGGTCCTCAACATCACTCTTGCTGACATTCCCCTATCACCGCTGCATGCCATGTGTACGTTGTATCCAATGACCTAAAGTCGTAACCAACAATTTGATGCCATACAGTCATCACAGCCATATTCCATCGCTGTACACAAAGCTTCTTCTTGAATCAGCGTTCTGGTCCATCATCATTGTTGATGTTTGGTGTTTTTGTTTTCCATTTTCTCCACTTTCCAACCTCTGGATGATTGGTTCCTTCTTGATTATTGCTTGAATTGGAGTTTTCTGTACTCTGACTGATGTGGTGATCGACATCGCAGTTTCTCTTCTCTTAACCCTCTTCACCACATGGAAACGCATTTCAAGAGCGAGCTGTTTTCTTCTTTGTGTAGATGTAGAAGCCTTCATTGTCGACACTGGTTTTGAAACAAACCGACGATGCTACTGTACCTTCGAAGTGCAGATGCCTGCACCAAAACTTTACAGACTTGGTCTCGCGCAACAACATAAACTCCAGTGTAGCTGGAGGCCACTGGACAACATGCATGTTGTACGACAGGAGAGTAGGCACAGGAACTGCGCACCCGACCCACTTGACAGCGTTCACACAAGGTGCCTTGAGTCCAAAGGTCGCAACACATTGTCAAAATAAAGGCCATAAGACGCAACTGAGGAAAACTCTAACCAGCTCCAGGTACTTTTGACCATTAATCATTGTTCCAGGGTCCAAGAAATAAAAGCCAGCAGTTCCAGACTTTGATGCTGCACCCCAAATCATCTAGCTTGATGGATGTTTCATTGTCTGTATGGTGTATCATATCCCTTCCCTTGCGGCCTTCTTACATAATGTCGAAGGGTGCATGCAAAAACCCATATTTCTCTAAACCAGCTTTCATTGATAGTCAAAGGGAAACAACCTTTTAAACAGAACTGGCTAAGCCACTGATTAAACACTGTTGTTTTCCTTAGACCACTTTGTGCAAGGCAATAACATCCCGCTCATGTCTTAGAATAGCTTTCCTGTCTGATTTGGGCCAACGAAAGACAGCGAAAGAGCAACTGGCCTTCACAGCAGCAACACAACACACAGCAATGTCTCCCTACGACACAATGAATCACACTAAATGTTTGTAAGGACAATGAAATATACTAAAAGCACCCATAACCCTGTTAAATATTTGAAATGCCTTCCTACAAGCAATGTGAAATATACTTAACCATGTCTCCCTGGGGCACAGTAAGTAGGAAATGCACTCAATGGCTTGTTACAGCCTTTATGAAATAAGCCAAGTGCCTTCAACACTGCAATTGTGCAAAATACCTTCAGCCCCTTCTACACTGCAAAATTTATTAATGGCCTGTCTATGACACTGGAAAATAAGCTAAATGCCACTTTATGACATCACAAAATATGCTAATCATCTCCTTATCACACTTATATTGTTATAAACTAAACTAAATGCCTCCCTACAGACTTGGTGAGATACACTAAATGCCCTTCTATTGACAATGAAATATACATCATGTCTTTCTGTGGACAGGACAAATATACAAGGAGGCAAATCTAGGGTCACTGGGTGGACACCAGGGGCAGTCAGGCCAAATGAAGGGTTTCAAGCCAACTGCCTCCTGGCAGGTCTGCCTTATAGTAGACGCTTGCAACCCTAGCCAGGAATAAAGGTGGCAAGGCTGGCCACTCACATTGCCATGTATGGCAAGTCCCCTGAGTAGTCATCAGAAGGCATTTATGATGTGGAATCAGAGAGCCAGTTACTGCGGCTCACATTGCCATGTATGGCAAGTCCCCTGATTAGTCATCAGAAGGCATTTATGATGTGGAATCAGAGAGCCAGTTACTGCTGCTGACATCAACAGTGGACATACGACAGAGCAACATGGGGGGTCAGAATCTTGCCAGTCAAAGAGAGAGTGGAGCTGGGACACCATTAGACTGCTGCTGACATCAACAGTGGACAGACGACAGAACAACATGGGGGGGGGGGTCAGACTCTTGCCAGTCAAAGAGAGAGGAGCTGGGACATCATCAGACTGCTGCTGGGACTGAAGACAGTCAAATAAACTGTTGTGTTAGCTCACGCAACATCAGAAACTCAACTGCAATAGTGCAGACATATGTGCCACGTCAGTCTTGACTGACACTGACAGTTGGACTTGCCACCACTGTACTGAAAACGGACAATTTCTTCTATGCATCATGTGTGTTTTCACTCGTCAAGTCGGGCAACACAAGTCGGACTCTTTTTCCTGATAGCATGGAATAAGGGCAGAGCGTCGTCATCTACTTGTAGACTGCTGGGACAGTTATCTTTTTCATATGTAAATAGCATATGGGAGCGGATGCATGTGGCATGTCACTAGGGTGGGTGCACGAGTGTGAATGCCCCCTTAGTGATATGACTAATAGTTGTACAGTGGAGCTTTCTCTGCATAACAGGAGATGAAACAGGAGATGTAGCACCTTTATCGCTGCATTCTTTTCTTTGGACATGGATGTGACGAGAAGGGGTGGGGGCTTGAGCCAGTGAATTTTTGGTATTAACTCTTGCTGTCCTATAAGGTTTTCTGTGCATTTGTGCCTCTGTCCTGTAAGGTTTTGAAATTTATTGCAAAAAAATGGGTTATAAATTTGAAAAAAATGCTGAAAATTTATTTATTGTCACAATGACTTCATATTTTAGGATATGTTTGCAGAATGGTTATTCTATGTAACTGAAGGACCATCTTGAGTTTAGAACTATTTTTACCTGTAGGAATATTGTAATTAATTCATAATTACAGGTGTATTATGGACTTTGTCAATAAAACAAAATATAAAAAAAAACAAGACAGTATGAATTGCATGTGAATGTGAGTGTCACAACTAGGGAGATTTCTTTTTGCTCTTGACGGGTCGTCTCCTATTCTCGCTCTCACGACCACCGTCAAGAGTGTGACATATGCGTAGGTGGAACTATCACTGTATTACTAAAGTTAATTAATATGATTTCTTAATCATAGGGCCGAGCCCTCACCACCTACAGTCTCCCATAAAGAACGACAAAAGACCGTAACACAGTGAACACAAAAAAAGAAGAATGTATTGTTGATAGAAACAGCGAGTATTTACAATCAAGACAATATATGTTACAACTCGTTTCAACTCTAGGGCTCCCGCAATTTCCTTCTGTTTGAGCTAGGTCTACAATAACATCTAATACCAACCTACATCACCCGCCTCGCCATTAAACACAATGACATACCACGTACCTCAATCTCTCCTTTGCTGACGAGAAATGAATGACCACGTGATGCACAACACTCACAGAACACAACACTCGTTCCCGAATGCTTCTTACAGTCCGCACGACAGTCTGTACGTTGGAGCGCTCCTTCCTTGGATATATTCCAGTAGATACCCTGAAGACCTCTTGAACACCTCCACGTAACAGCAGACTTCGATGCCGACGATCACACACGCCACAGAGGATATGACGTTTTCCAAAGGCTGACACACAGCCCTTTGAGCTCACCCCAAGAGCTCGGTTACAGACAGCCTCCTTGTAAGGCTGGACCTTCGCCCCCTGCTTCAGACGGTTGTCTTGTCCGCGGTCTTCGGTCTCCCTCCTTTACGTTCTGCAGTCCTCACCCACCCGGTCAGCGTAGAGGTTTCCCATAGCAGAGGAGCACGTGCTAGAGTCTCACGCCAGTCTGGAGGTATCCAGCAACATCGCAGAGTCCCTTGCACTATGCAACTGGTCTAGTCAAGCCACGTGCTGTCGCTGCTAGACTTCCACACGTCTAGCAGAACGAGACACCACAATTCTGCAGCTGAATCCTTCAGCCTTCAGCAGACTTGTACCACAAGACACGTCTCACCACAGCAGCTCTTCTTCACAGGAGTTCAGGCTAACAATGCCCTCACTGTAGTTTTCGCTGAAGATGTCCTCTCACAGGATACTTGGGCGCAAGACGTCCTCTCACAGGATGTTTGGGCGTAAGATAATTCGACTGTCTAAACCAGTCCTTTTATCTTCAACTTTCGTCCATAGATTCTTTCATTCACACGCACGTGGTCAACAAGGCGGTTACATGTATCAACCAATCAGGCCAGAGACAGTAGAAGGCACACCCCGTGTCAACTAGTAGAACACGCCCCTAAGTGGACAGCTAGTGTGGACACAACTACCCCCTCCCCTTCCTGGTCGTTTACACCCATCGGCTACATCAAAGCCCTTGATGCTCGATACTACGCGTCACTGGATTCCTCCAGCTACGTAATCCTCCCCGGAACAAACTAAAGCACACCTGGTCAGCAGCCTGACACCTGCACTAGTCGCTCCCCAGCAGCCCCAAGGTAAGTAACACCTTGCCCCTTGCTTCTAGGGCCAGCACCCCCGATCATAAGTGTGAACAGGGACCTAATCCTGGGCTGGTGATGACGTGAGCGGCTAGATGGCGGCTTGAACAAGGAATAATAGACCTTAATTAGGGCCGGAGAGTCGAGGATGGATCACACCTAGAATCTATGGTGCAATCTCCTTGACCCACCAGACCCCAACACGTGACAGTGAGCACAGACAACACAAAGCAGATCACAACACATCGTCAGAGGTGAGATCCTTGCCAGTGTAAATATTGAAATCCAGCAGGTAGAAACTTTCAGCATCAGCGATGGCCCAAGCCTTTATGCCCCACTTGCAAGGCTTTGAAGGAACATATTGCAAGAAGGAACAGCAGCCTCTGAATTTTACCATGGCCTCATCAACAGAAAGGTTTTTGTGTGGTCTGTAATGCCTTGCAAACATCATCTTGGCATTATCAAGAACTGGACGTACATTATGCAACTTGTCATGGCCTGGTTCAGTACGCAATGGATTTGTAGTGGAATCATTTAGATGAAAGTACTGTGTAATCACTTCATACCTATTCCTCGTCATGACATTTGCGATGGCTGGTTGCCTGAGGACTGGATTTTTGCTCCAGTAGTGCCTGTAACTTGGAAGTTGGATCACACCCATCAAGAAGAGAATTCCCAGGTACGCTTTGATTTCAGCAACACTCGTTGTGAAAGTTCCGACTCCTTGCTGATGAGCATACCTTTCTGTTTCTGTTTTGATCTTCTCAAAAATATTCTCAGGAAACAAAAGCAAAAAATAATCCACAGGCTTAGCATCAAATGGCAATGGTTCACTTGGCCCTACTTCACTTTCAAATGCATTCCTTTCGTGATTTTCAACAACATCACTCCACTCGGCATCGCCATCAACATCGTCAGAAGAGACACTTCCACCATCACTGAGATCGCTAGTATGCACAGAGGACACAGAAATATCACTTTGATTGTCCACACCAAGTCCTACAGCTCTTTCATCAAAATCGTCCACAAAACAACACGATACTAGCAAAATCGATCGCAGAAAACATACATGGACATTTCCAGAAGCCGAATAAACCTTCTCTCATGCACTGGAGAGTTCCTACTTCCTAGGATATCATCGCTAACAATAGCACTAAACAAGGCGCGTATTACCGCGCTTCAGGATTAGAGGCGAGGCGAGGCGCGTATTACCGCGCTATAGGATGCTAAGAGTTAACATGAGAAGCAAGCAGCAATCGTCAGTAGTTGTTTCCCCAACTTGGCATGTATTTATGTAGTCGATGGTCTGTTGATAAAGAGTGCATAACAAAACATACCCCTCAACGCAAGACAGAGCAAACCACAACAACGATGACATATAGATTTTTACAAACACAACGAAATATACATCTTTCTGCAGACACCATGAAACATACATGTCTTTATGCCGACAAGATGAAATATCCTAACTGCCTCCCTACAGACACCGTGAAATATACTAAATACGTTTCCGCAAGTGTGATACGCAATGCCTCCTTATGGACACTGCAAAGAATACTATTAACATTTTTAGAACAGCTACTTTAAAAAATTAGTTTCTTGAGCACTAACCAGGTTCTATTTTAGTGTAGCCCCAGAGTTTCTGCCACTCCTACCCACCCATCATATAGGGTTAATGCCAGATAAAATGTTTGTCATACACTGCCATAGGAGAAAACTCCTCTAGCTGCATTCAGCTACACTCTGCCCACTAGGCTCACAACTTCAAAATGCATGACTGAGTTCTGCTTCTAATCAAAGTGGGATAAAAAAAACTTTTCCCAGTAAAGGACAGAACTGTATGCAGTATTTCACTCACTCATAGAAACATACATGAATAAATCCCTGGAAAATCTAGAATCCAAAACATCCTGACAGTACTTTCACCTTTGCTAATGATGTGCTTCCATCAATCAATGTGATGTGACATAGTGACCTGTTTTATGTTCAGATAAGGAAGCCAATGATCAAAAGCTTGACCTGAATAGTCAGAAGTTTTTCACTGACATTTCAGTAATTGGTATCCTGAAATCAACTTAGTCCAGTCAAGTGAAAACCATTTTCCACAGAGCTGAGTCTTTAGGGCTACTGCTTACTTTGCAGTTCTATGACCAACATGTGATTTTCTGCTTCTTGTTTTTGGTTTGTTTAGCACAAATATTGTTCAGCAAAAATGTAAAACAAATTTCTTCTCTTTCAAAATATGTGTATATCAACTAATGACAGCAATGCATCTACAACATGTTTATAATCCAATGTCTAGAAACGCCTCCAAAAACTTAAAAGCAATCCTGAAAAACTGACCTGGAGTGGTTGAAAGTGCCAGCTAGTTTCTCCATTTTGATGTGGGCATATTCACCCAACAGCCCCTTCTTTCTGATCGTCTGCACGTGCTCAATAAGCTCAGTGATGGTCAGTCCTCCCTTGTCTGGCATGTGCATGGAATCATCCAGAATGTTGGAGCCAGAGGACAATGGTCTCTTTTTACGAGGCAGATCTCCTGCCTGGACATCTGCTGCATCCTCCTGTGCCAAAGATTCTGACAAACGTTTCCGTGATTCTGAGCCATGCCTTGCTGATGATGTTTTCCTCTTTTTGGCCCCTACATAAGTCTCCTCCTTGTCTTTGGCCAGGAATGAATAGTCCTCATCATCCTTTTCTTTCTCTCTGTCCTCATGAATGTGTTTTTCATTGATGGTATCCTTGGAGCTTTCCGAGTCAATGTCGCTGATGTGTGGATCAACATCACTAGACATGCTGTGGGACACAGAGCTGGATGAAGAACTGTGGCAGCGCGTCGCCCTCATAAAGAACATGTCCAAATCTGGCTGCTGATTGTACAGTACTTGCTGACACAGCTCAAGCCAAATGGAATGCACTGAGGCTTGATTTCCACCTAGGCTGTGGGGCAAAACTTCCTTTGGCACGTACTGGCTAAGCTCCTGAAGGCTAACTGTATACACCTGTAACATATTTGTTAATAGACTTGTATGTTCACTGTAGACCTGTAACACAATAGACTTGAAGGTAAACCCTGTACACCTGTAACACATTACAGAAATAGCAGTGTAGAAATAGCATGCATTGAAGTAATTAATGGGGCTGTGAGCACACAGTTAAATAGTCTGACAGCACACCATTACCACCAGCTGATAACCCACCCTGTCCCTCAGTTTTTCTTTCACAAATAGCCGCAGGATCTTAAAGGGAGCTTTGAACCAGAGAGGAGCAGTCACAATCAGGACACGCTTCAGACGAGCAGGATAGGCTCCCTGTCACAGAAAAACACATTTCTTACCAAACTAACCATTTGTGAGAACAATTCAGTCCAGTTAATGCAAGGCCCTGGCATTAAACAGAAAGTCAGCTAACATTGCTCCTTTGTCTACTGTAAATTTCAGTAAACAAAAATGGACAGTACACTTTTCCTCCATCCAAAATCACTTATTATTGCCTTTCTTACTGAGTCATCATCCACTCAAGTGCTCACCTTTAACAGTGACAGAATCTTGATGCTGAGCTCGTAATCAAAGTTGGCATACTTAGAGTCTGTCATGTCATAAATGAAGACAAGCCCATTCCGTTGAGTGTCATAACTGTAACCACAAATGTAGGCAAGGCTGGAGTAGAGCTGTCTATTGTCTATTCTATGACAATTTGCAAAAAGCAAGGCTGGAGTAGAGCTGTCAACTGTCTATTCCATGACAACTTGCAAAAAGCAAGGCCGGAGTAGAGCTGTCTATTGTCTATTCCACGACAACTTGCAAAAATAAATGCTGGAGTGGAGCTGTCTATTGTCCACTCCATGACAACTTTAAAGAAAAAATCAAATCTCATATTTTGTATCCAAAGCCAAAACTTAAGATCCCTTTTATAGCAGAACATTCTCATCTTTCTCATACACAATGGTGCCATCTATTCTAGGACAATCATTGAAAGATTTTGTCTCCCAGCCAATCCTGAGTGAAATACATTTTATTACAGGGTTCATACTGCTAAGGCAAAAACAAATTCCCTGACTTTCCCTGACTTTTTCCAGACAAAATGTCAAATTTTCCAGACTTAACTTATGCACATACTTTAGACAACATTTAAATTTAAAACAAGGGAACTGGACCAAGCTAAGACAAGAAAGACAAAGATAAAGCCAATCAGACAATCTTTGAATCTACATGTTTCGGGGCACTACCCATTCATCAGAACGACAAAAAAAAAGAAAAAGAAAAAGACTTAGCTTCAGTAGATGTGGCGCATGGGCTGGACAGCAGGAAAATTACCTCATTTTCCTACTGTCCAGCCCATGCGCCACATCTACTGAAGCTAAGTCTTTTTCTCCTTTTTTCGTTTTTGTGTCCTGATGAAGGGGTAGTGCCACGAAACATGTAGATTGTCTGATTTGTCTTCGTCTTTGTCTTGTCTTTGTCACATGTCACTCATAGGGTATCACCTGTCACTCTTAGTTTAGCCAGCTAGCTCGTCCCCTTCTCTTCACACTTAGATAGGTGAGTGATACGCCATTGGTCATGGCAGCTGCCCTGCTCCACCTAGTCTGACCAGAACCGGTTTAGCCCATTTCAAGGCGTCAGAACACCTACTACTTAAGGAGGCAAAAACGCAATTAGGGACAGAGAGAACAGGACATGGAGAGAGAGTTAATGTAGGAAGACCAAGAGAAGTGGACACGTGTAAACCCACGGACCTCTACCCCTCGCCATTTTAGCCAAGACGAAAGAGCTTCAGCTAGCGATAATGCGATTACACTGGGCTGTATTTTGCCGACAAGTCTACAAGACAAAGACTCGTAAGTGACTACTGCTGTTGCGCCTTCTGGGACTGCTCTTACCATAAACTTATGTTGGAGTCTGGGACTCCGGTTGAATTAAGATAGGTGGTTTTATCCTGCCGGAGACAGGAGAGGTCATAACCTAGTGGCCGGGCAATACGTCAAGGGGAGGTAAGAGTGTAGTGCGGATCGTGGCCGTGTCATAGCTTCATTGTTGGTCGTGGAGTAGCTTTGGAATTGTGTATCGAAGAAATAGTTGTTTCAGTAGTGACAAGAGTAGGTGCTCTGTGGTTGGTCACTTATTGATTCAGTCTGTATGGCTTCAGAGTTGTGTATCGCAGAAGTAGTGGTTTCAGTAGTGACAAGAGTAGGTGCTCTGTTGTTGGTCACTTATTGATTCAGTCTGTATGGCTTCAGAGTTGTGTATCGCAGAAGTAGTGGTTTCAGTAGTGACAAGAGTAGGAGCTCTATTGTCGGTCACTTACTGTATGTGTGTAGAGAGCGGGATCATAGGCCGTTTTGCAGTTTGATTTCCCTCTTGGTTTAGTTTGATTATCTTCCTTGTCTGATACCGCGTGGTATGACGTAATCAGGCAGCGTCTTACCCTAGACACGTGCAAGGTGATTCTTTGTAAATAATCTGTAGATATATTTGATGTTGTCGAGCCAGTTAGTGTTGGAAATATATGTTGAATAACGGTTCGCTGCAGTTGTGTGTTTTACGAGGGTGGGGGCTCTTGAGCTAGAAGTGTTTTGCCTGTGTGAGACTGAGCGAGCGTGTCAGAGTATGAGAATCTTTTCCCTCGGTAGATTTCTCTAGTTATTCACATTATTTCATAGCGTCGTCACCCTCTGGTGTAGAAACCATTGACCTGTTGCAGTAAAGGTTTTGGTGACGATTGCTCAATTAAATCTAAATTTTACGAGATCACCGTAAAAATTTGTCCGGTAATTCTGAGTCGAGTCCAATAAGATAAGGCACGGCCCGCCACGTCACAGTCTTAGCTTGGTCCAGTTCTCTTGTTTTAAATTTAACAATCTCTTCTTGTAGGAAGGGATCACCACGATTATCAGTGACACGCAAAATTGCCGTCGAACAAGCCCAGTCACATGTGTAGCTGAGGCAAAGCAGTACTGCAGGTGGCAATCAAACTGAACGCGTTACATGAGTGCTTGGGGGGAACAAAAACACGGATCGGCTTTTGGATTAGTCGGAGACTCGGATTTTTGTTTTTCTCGAAACAATTTTTTTATCCTAGGAGCGCCGATTGCTGTTCTCGGAAATCTGCGGATCCGCGGAGAGTTCTCCAGCCTGAATAAGACTTTCAAAGACAATTTGGAATTTTGCTTAAATTTCAAAGACATGCACAGGCTTGAAATCACCCCCTCAAAATCCAAAGACTTTCCAGGATTTCAAAGACTCGTGCGAACCCTGTTAGTAACTATTTCCGAACACCGCTTATTCCCTGACTTTCCATGACTTTTAACGAAATATTGAAATTCCCTGACTTTCCAGTGACCGGAAAACACTCTTTTGATTTTCACTGACTTTCCAGTTTTCCCTGACGCGTACGAACCCTGATTTAGTGCTTGTTGATCATTGTCTCTATCATTTTATTAGCTCAACAAGGTTTGGTTTGGAATGTCAAACCTTAAACTAGGTGCACAGCAGGACTGTTGTCACAACATGAGCTTCAATCCCACCCAATCACATTATACATGAAATGTGATAATGTGAAATCCCACAACAACCAGAGTAATCTTACTTCATAAAATCGTACACTTTGCAACTCATTTGAAAATATCGCTAGACGTTCTTCATTCAAAACCTTCTTATTAAGTGTTTTCTGTGCATCAACACCATGTGACCCAGAAAAACTGACCTTTCTAGTGCAGCATCCAACTGGTAGATCAGGGCTTTGAGCACTGTCTGATGCGTTGTCTGTGACGGATGATGGAGTTTGGCTGTGAAAAGAGCCAGCCCTGCCCCAGACCGGTCCCGACCAGGCTGCCAACACCATACAAATGCAGTGGACAACCCACCCACAGAAAAATACTTTCAAGTTCTCACCTGATACAGAGCATCTTGCTTCATCTGGTATCATATTTTTATAATTTTACAAATTCCCAGGATGCACACCAGATTATTATATTAGAGATAATTAAATTTACTGGCATCCATGTTGACTGGCAAATGTAATCTAACAATACAGTAATTTAAACTGTGTTCTATTAGACGATCCAATACAAAGTATTGTTAAAGCACGTTGTAAAATAGCACACTTGTTGCAGGGCAAGAGATCTTATTTTGAAGACCAACCCATATAAAATGGGGTCAGAATAAGTTCAAAGGGATAAAATTAAAAGCTTAGAAATGGAAGACATTATGCATGAAGGGTTTATGAATACCAATAATTGCTCTTTTAATTTTAAAATAAGCATTCCCAGCAAGTCCACCTGCGTCACTGTAAAAAATACATGGTACCTAAGAGTACCAGTTACCATCAATAACATTAAATACTAAAACTACAATGTAATGCATGTTGACACAATTTAATAAGACTCAGTCTACATAACAAAGTGCCAAAGAGTACCAGTTACCATGAGTAACATTAAATACCAAAACTACAATGTAATGCATGTTGACTAAAGTAAATGAGACTCAGTCTACATAACAAAGTGCCAAAGGGCAGTACATGTACTTAACAGAACTGAAAATTTCTACTGTCAAGTCTTACTAAAACTCGACATACCGAACAAACTACCAGTGACCACAACTCACCAATATAGTGAATTTCTGTGTGTTAATTTCACACAGCAACAGACTGTCAGAAGGATCTGTAAATTGCAGGTCTTCTCGTTCTCTCATTGCCTGTGAAGCAGAACTAGTGCAAGTGAGCAGTCAGTCACACTCTTGTGCACAACACTTGTAGTTCTCTGCTCCTAGTGCTAGTACTAGTTTTACTGACTAGTGACAGTGTCATGGAAACATGCCATGTAACTACAGAGGCGTTAGTGAGTATGCTAGTTCAACCAAGTCTTCCTACCTCTTCACCCTGTCTTACTCTTCGATGTTGCATCCTTTGTGTTTGCATCTTATTCTCACACACCTTATTTTGATCACTTTTCACCATACTGCCATAAATTCATTGTGTAATTGTGATGACTCAGTTCTAAACATTAACTTTTGAAGGTGCTGAGCACAATATAGGAGCTGATCAAAGTGACAGTGTCATGCAAACCTGGAATGATGGTCACGCGAGGAAGGCGGTAAGGTGCACACCTTGACGTGTAGCCAAGACACACATTGGGGGTGGGGACATCAAAGGAACTTAATGAAGCAAAAATTAACAAAGATAAAGTAGACATTTTGGCCATTACCTCTTCTTCAGGACGACACAAGCAGATAACAAAACTAGGTACTTAACTGAGTAAATGTGGAGAGTTCACCAAGACTGCTGGAAAGGAAATGTGGGGAAGGGATCCAAACACAACTGTCACGGAAACGTGCCATGAGAGCAATGATGCGTGATGAGTAGGGTAGTCACTTAGAGTGACCGGTGACTAAGCGCTATTTTTAGATCACTGAGAGGCGATCAACGTGCGAGAATAGGAAGAGGCGCGCAGTATTTTTGAGAGAAGGCCAACGACTGGAAGGGACTGTAAGAGACGGACGTTTCTGCAAGTGCCCAGACACCTGAGCAAAGCCCCTTCATCGCCACTGGAAACGCTGAGAGAGCGTAGGCGATTTTTGTGACAAAACCCTCTGCCTAGACAGGAGGCTTCATCAGCGCCTCCTGAGACGAGATGTAACAACCCCCCCCCCCCCAGAGATGGACGTGTAGGAGCGGACGACTGTGATAGCGTCAGCGTGCCCTGTTTAGTGGACTGACAGCTCCAGCGAAAGTGAGGGAGTTTGAACTGCTAACGTGGAGAGGAGATTTTCTGCCACAAGCGAGCGATTTGTTGAGGGAGCTCGCGTGGAGGTCCTTCGCATCTCCACCAGTGGATACTTCGCGGTCGGAAGATTTTGTAACCCCGCTTTGATGTCCCTCCGTGAAGACTGTGCAGATCTCCATGAAGATTGATGAACAGTTGTGATAAGAAACTCGTTATCTGTGTAAGTTGTGATAAGAAACTCGATCTCCGTGAAGAATGATGAACAGCTGTGATAAGAAACTCGTTATCTGTGTAAGTTGTGATAAGAAACTCGATCTCCGTGAAGAATGATGAACAGTTGTGATAAGAAACTCATTATCTGTGTAAGTTGTGATAAGAAACTCGTTATCTGTGAAGATTGATGAACAGTTGTGATAAGAAACTCGTTATCTGTGTAAGTTGTGATAAGAAACTCGTTATCTGTGTAAGTTGTGATAAGAAACTCGTTATCTGTGAAGATTGATGAACAGTTGTGATAAGAAA
>SMGT01001247.1:25100-43766 GCA_004794575.1 Lanistes nyassanus | reverse complement strand
GACAACTTCTGTATGACTGACCAGACACAGCAGACAACCTCTGTATGACTGACCAGACACAGCTGACAACTTCTGTATGACTGACCAGACACAGCAGACAATCTCTGTATGACTGACCAGACACAGCAGACAACCTCTGTATGACTGACCAGACACAACTGACAACCTCTGTATGACTGACCAGACACAACTGACAACTTCTGTATGACTGACCAGACACAACTGACAACCTCTGTATGACTGACCAGACACAGCTGACAACTTCTGTATGACTGACCAGACACAGCTGACAACTTCTGTATGATTGACCAGACACAGCTGACAACCTCTGTATGACTGACCAGACACAGCTGACAACTTCTGTATGACTGACCAGACACAACTGACAACTTCTGTATGACTGACCAGACACAGCTGACAACCTCTGTATGACTGACCAGACACAGCTGACAACCTCTGTATGACTGACCAGACACAGCTGACAACTTCTGTATGACTGACCAGACACAGCTGACAACCTCTGTATGACTGACCAGACACAGCTGACAACCTCTGTATGACTGACCAGACACAGACAACCACCTCTGTATGACTGACCAGACACAACTGACAACTTGTGTATGACTGACCAGACACAGCTGACAACCTCTGTATGACTGACCAGACATAACTGACAATCTCTGTATGACTGACCAGACACAGCTGACAACTTCTGTATGACTGACCAGACACAGCTGACAACATCTGTATGACTGACCAGACACAACTGACAACTTCTGTATGACTGACCAGACACAACTGACAACATCTGTATGACTGACCAGACACAGCTGAACCTCTGTATGACTGACCAGACACAACTGACATTAGACAACCTCTGTGGCATGTAATGATGTATGCAGGTGATACAAAAATGTTTGCCTCAGTCCACTCTGATGATGAAATAATCTCTTTGCAATGAGATTTTGATAATTTAGTGTCACTGACAGAAGTGGCCAATGAACAGCATGCTATACACTGCAAGATCTTTTCCCAGAATATAGAATTAAAAAAACCCAGTAGCATAAATGTAAGCCTGCTAAATTCAACTGACAATCTTTTTTTAAAAAAAAAAACTGGGGTGATTGCAGACTATAATCTCTCAAGTTTTTAAGACACAGTGAAAATCTGGTAAACAAACCTGTTATAAAGCAAACGCAGTTCTTGGATTGATCACAAGAGTTTTTGACTATAAAAGTATGTTGACCAGGAATAAATAAACTTCTTATCAAGGAGCTAATAACACCAGTCAACCTATGCCACAACCAGAAGTCAGTAATAAAAGCACAGACAGGCAAATTGATATCTGTGAACTACAGTGTTACAATGATCAAAAGATCAGGTACAGCCCTGTGGGCTTAGATTTTATCTTGTAACATAATGATTAACATAACTATAGGGAGTTGTGTCATCCAATAAAAAACTATAAAAATATTGGGAAAATAAAGTGCACTTACCTTGTACTAATGCTTGCAGTATTACTACATCTCAAAAATCACTTTTAAAAAGTTTGGCCAAAAAACTGGTGTAAGTTGTTTTGCATTTCCCACTTAATCTGAGCTCAATCACAAGAAATTGCAGTAAACAAAAACATTTAACAGTCAGTTATAACAGGTTCACCAACACAACAATGCAAGCTTTCTGATACGTTTTTAAATTATTAACATGATGGAAAGCTGTCAATCTATTAAAACAGAGAAATAAATGTTTTGACTTTTTGTCGATGATACATTCTTCTTTGAAAATAAAATTTTAACCTCCGACGAGGCCCTCTAACACCACTTATCATCCAAAACAAGCAATAGCATATTCCAGTTTCTGATAAAGCCATGCCATTTTCTGATTAAGCACTTTTTATCCGGTTTTGGCGTTTCAATTTCTGTCTACCTCTCTTTTCGACTTTAGTCTTAGATAAGCGTAGGTTAGATCCACTTCAGGCAAAAATAACTCACCCAAGTCTTTCAGACTACAGCTGTTACCCTCAAAATCAAATTTATCAGACGTTCGTTCATCATTGAAATGAGAAATGTCCACATTCCTGTTCACTGCTTAGAATATTAATTTTAATTATAAACACCTACCGTTTCCTCTTCTTCGCTCAGTCGCCCAGCCATCGCTTACATCGGAAACCGCTTATGCCAACGCGTTAATATTATGGACTGGCCACAGACTTGGCAACAATATACAAATATTCATTAGTTGGTGGAATTTGTGTGGGGAATGAGTATTTTCACTTAACTCGGACAAATGGGGATAAAGGAGGTTTTTCTTGACTGTCACTTTTCATACAAGAAGCTAATAAGTAATATTCCTTAAATGTATGGATTAGTCTTAACTTACACTCCACTCAATACAAATAATCAGATCTATTTTTTTTTTAAAAAGGTTTCGGAGAAACTTTTTAACCCCTAAAAATCCTACACATTTGTAAATAATATTACTTCTTTGATACGACCACCCGCTAGAGCGGTAATGCGCAAAAAAATTTTAATTTAAACTGATCAACGCACTTTTGTCGTTCGGACTTCAGGAAATATCAAATACCTTAATAATTTTTTTAATAATAAACTGTAAATTACACTTAACACACGTACGGAAATATGATTAACCCTTAGAAGATGAGACAACTTTTATGCTAAAAGCCTATTTTCGAAGATATTACTAACTAAATACTAAAATTATTCCAAGAACAACGCTTCTTACTTAGTTACTATGCTGTCCAATGTTAATCTCCCAAAAATAATTCCAAACCAGTTATTGCCGACTGTTTTTCAGTCGCAAATTTTAATAAGAAAACTTTTTGGTCTTTGATGAATATTTTGTAGACTCACAGAGTCTACAGCTCAACTGTTTACATAATATTGTTCATTAAGTACAAACGTTTTTTACGTCTACTGTTAGCCGACGTCTAACGTGTGACGTCATGCTACAAACGCCATATTTAGGTGCGCAGCGCAAGTTCAGAAAGAAGACCTTTCCCTTTTTTTCTTCATTTTGATATCGTCTCTGTATCCCAGGAAGGCTTGCAACTGACTAGGTGCCAAGTGGGTGTCAAAAATGGCACAGAGTCCAGCGGGAGGTGCTGTGAAGGCTTTGCAGCTGGAACTAAAAAAGATTCAAGCCGAGCCTGTTGAGGGGTTTCAAGTGAAGTTGATCAATGACGACAATATTTTTGAGTGGGAAGTCGCGATATTTGGACCGCCAGGCACGCTATATGAGGGTGGATATTTCAAGGTACATAATATCAGGAGCATGAACTTCATTTGATAATTTTACTCGGATAAGGGGTATCACATCAGTGCATTATCACGACTTTCCTTTGTTGCTGCCATGTTCATTGTTTACATCAAACATCACGTATGCGCTAATGAAGGTGTCATCGACATGGGAAGAAAAGATGTGCAACTACCCGTGTAGTAGCTGCTGCATCATAGCTAAAATGCAAAGTGAACAGAAATTGCTAGTGGTTAGTACCTTGCAGTTTTCCAGTACTGGATAGAACTAGTACCCCCACCCCACCCCACCTCCAAAGGCATCCTGCTTTCTTTTTTCGTCTCTTTCACACAGCCAGATAAAAATTAATATCTCTCTCAATCTTTCTCTTGGAAGGGCCTGCTTTCGCAGGTGTGTGCATGCACACACATGCATGCATGGAGAACAAGCACTAAACTGCACGTGGTAGCACACACCAGCTAACAGTACATGTCCTGGTTAGAGGAGAAAATGGTCCACTCAGCTGCATCATGCTTTTATTTCTGTGTTCACGTAAATTTCTAGATTTCACATTGAGATGAGGATAACTTAATGTTGCAGGTTACTTCATGTATAACTATAAATTCATCTGGTTATTATACAGCAAAACCTGTCTGTAGCAGATACCCTTGGGACCACCTAAAAGTGCCCCTCTGAGACAGGTGGCTGCTCATCTGAGGGAGGGTCTGCAGGATCATGTCTTTAAGTGATCATACAACACTAAATACTAGACTACAGTAAACAGTATGTACATGTAAAAAACAAGAAGCAAAACATAGACAACATGATCTAACAGCTTTATTCAATCAGCAATAACAATAAATGTCGTCTGAGATCAGCTTATATGGTTTTTGCATGCAAAGAAAAAGTTAGAAATGGGAGATTGGTTCCCCTTGCCTAACTGCGAAATGTGCACAGCTTCTAACACAGTCTTCACAGACATTGCTGCCAAGAGAAAGTCGCTGCATCCTAAGTGTGCTGCTAAAACAATCAGGGACGCAGCATGTTCCAAGGCTTCCTTTGTTGATATGACGTGGTGGTGGTGGTGGTGGTGGTGGTGGGATCATCATGATCATTGCTTTCATCATCATTGTGCTGGTCAGAAGACCCTCCTTTGGTGTGCTGATGACGTGGCCAAGGAGGGAAATAGTGATGCGGCAGACCATGTCTTGCAAACAGGAGCCTGATAGCTCTGTGGTTACAGCTGTGGACTAGCATGTGGAAGGACTATGGAGGCGTAGAGCATGCAGTTGGGACTGAAAATCACTCAGCTGTGCGCATTAGACAGTGTGGCTGCCTGTTTAAATGGGTGGGGGGGGGGGTTCTGTTGATAATTAATCTTTGCCAGGCTAAAGTGTCTATCAGTGAGGTGTCCACTGGTTTAAGGAGCCACTACAGACAGGTTTTGCTGTATATTTGCAGAGCTGAATCTCTCCTTTTCATGATTTAAAGATGTGAGATTGGAATTGGGAATGCATCTTTGTAAAATGTCTCCTTGTTGCTGATTTCATATGGTTCATCTTCATCAAATGAAAAAGAACGGTAAAGAACTATAATCTGATGGCCTGCCCTCTTCAGGGAGACTGCACCATATAGTATGTGGCAGTAATCTTGTCTTGGTAGCAGATTTTATCCATTTTGGTGAAATCAAATTGTGTTTTTGTTGAAAACTGGCACAAATGGAGGAGGGATGTCTTTTGACTCATTTGAAGTATGTGAGATTGGGAGAACCTGACGATTTGAAATTATTCCCTTCAATCTCTTTTCCCCTTTCCACTCCACACGCAGGGAGAGGGAGGGAGGACATTCTCAAAATTTGTGATTGTTCTTCTTGTAAGACAGATTCATAGTATTGATAAACTGCACAAATGAGTTGCACCAGCACAAAAGACATCGACTTCTTGATTTTGTAAGTGCACAAGTAATGAAGTGTGGGATTTGGGCTTTAAGCTCAACACGTAACCAGGTGAGGTATTGAGAGAGGAGTAGGGGATCCAGATGGCAGCAGACAGTGTGAACATACGGTTAATCTAATTCATCTGCGTGTGATGCATTGTTGATGGGATTTGTGAACAAAGTGGCTCCTCAAGAAGAGAACTCAGAATGCTGTATTTACAGGATATTAATAGTTGGCTCACAGGAAACATTGCAAAATAGTGAGATGTGCATCAAGCACACATACACTAGCCACATCAAATAGTTAACACAGTACTTTTGAAATAAGCCATGCCTTTATTTATATATTCTTCTCTCCCTTTTGCACTGTCTACCCTCCGAAATGTTTGCATTGTGCAATTTTTTATACAGGGGTCTCATTTATTTTTAAAGACGAGGGCATTTTGGGCACCCTGGCCACAGAAGAGCAGTGTGCAGTCTGGAAATGTATCGTGAATTAGTTTTGCCTGTCATGCCTCCTGGAGCATAGGGCACCCACGGGATTTGCAGGCATCTTTGTCCTAAACTGTCTTCTTCAGCTGGTTACAAGTAAACCCCCTCCACATGATGTCTGCCTCCAGATCTTGGTGCCAGATGTTTTATGGCCTGTCCCTTTGTGTCCGAGGTGGGGTAGCTGGCCCCAACCCTCCTCATGCAGTAGGGCTGGGGACCAGCAGTGGCAGAGTTGTACAGTGCTTCCTTCTTTATAAGCGTGTTGGTCTTGCACATTTCAGTGGACCATGCATGGTAAATCCCCCGTCTTTTTAGACAAGTGTGCCCTCTGTGAACAAACAACCTTGCTTCCCTCCCTCCCCCACCCCCACCCCCCCCCAAAAAAAACACCAAAAATTTAGTGTTCTGAATGCTCCTTGAAGCACAGAGAGTGTTGTCATGTCCATCATGCCTGGCAATTAAGTGGTTTGTGTGTGTAAATACAAATGCTGACTTTTGCCCTTTTGGCTTGTTTGACCTTCAGGCACATATGAAGTTCCCAGCTGACTATCCGTACTCTCCACCTAGCGTTCGATTTATCACAAAGATGTGGCATCCTAATGTTTATGAGGTGAGAAACTTTTGATCTTTTTAAGAAGCCTTGACTTTATCAGTTCTACTTTTCTGGCTTAGGTCACAACTTTTATCTAGCTTATGGCAAACCTTGCTAAAGAAATAGGAAATACAAATTAAAAAGACAAGGTCCTGCAAGATTGCAACATGCAGTCGTGAAAGATGGACAATCTAGCATGCTGAGCTGCTTGGAAGCTTTAACTGCCTGATTTGCCTGCATTGTACTGAGTGCAAGGGCATCAATGTTGCCAGATGAGTGGCAAACAGTTTTAATAAACATTTTGTTCTTAAGTATACTATATAAGGATGGTTGTTTGAGAATATTAGCATATAATTTTATATGGTAAGCAAAGCATTGCTTTCTTGAAAATAGAAAGGAATGTTTTAGTATGTGGAGACTTAAGTATATTGTGGGATTGTGTTAGACTGTTGGCGTTTCAATATATTGCAGGGTGGTGTTAGAATCTAGACTGTGGACATTGAAGTACATTGTGGGGTGGGTTGTGTTAAACTCAATAGCATCATAAAGCTACAGTGGTGGTTGATTGAATCTGAGCATTTTTGACAATTTAGGACAAATTTTGAAAAATTATTGAAAAAAACTATTAGTGATAGAAACAACGCAGTTTTAAAGAGCGATTTCAGAAAATAATGTCTTTCTGAGATCCGTCTGTTGATAATTTTGTGTGGAAGACTATGTTGATTTAATTAACACCAAGGACTCGGGTATTACAGCCATTTGCAGCACTTGTAATCCATAACAGCCGGTGGAAATTATCCCTAGATACCGGGGTTTATCCAGGATGAAAGCCACACACAGAAATAGATGTAATCCTGAGTTAACTCTGGGAACCATCTGCTTGTCGTGCGGAGAAGTGCTGGGTTTGACCATGGTGGCACACCATTTTCCTAACTAGGTAGCGTTGTTCTGCGAACACAGTTTGTTTGTTTTTTTAAGAAATGGTTTACTTTGTGGTGTAAGGGAGGAAACCCTATAGAAAAATCATTATGCTATTGGAAAATACTGTTTACCTCCCTTGTCAACAAATCTCGGTTTAAAAATTTGCTTTAAAAAGTCAACGAAACCCCATTTTCGCTACGCCTTGAACAGTAGCATCTTCTGTCGAAATGGAGGATTCGCCACGATGTTAATTGTGGGATTGTGTTGAAATATGAACATTTTAATCTGTTTTACATTTGTAGGGTTGTGTGGACATTCCAGTATGCTGTATATGTTGTATGGTTGTGTTGAAATGTGACCATTCAAGGATATTATAAGCAAAGGTTTGCTTTTTTTCAGAATGGTGAAGTCTGCATTTCCATCTTGCACCCTCCGGTTGATGACCCTCAGAGTGGAGAGCTGCCTTCCGAGCGGTGGAATCCTACACAGACTGTCCGGTCAGTAGTCAGCTACAGTAGTCCCTCCCTAGAATGACCCTCTCGAGTATCACCTTCTCCTTGATGCAACCAAAAAGTATGTGACCGACAGGATTTCTTATATAAAAGTCATCTGCATCACGACATTGCCAGTTCTGTCTGGGATGACTATTACAAGGGTGCAAGATTAAGTTCTTAATTTTATGACTGGAGTGACCTTCTCTGGTGAACAAATTTGCAGCATTTTAAACTGTGATGTTCTTTGTTGTTGCCACACAAGCTGAGTAACTGAATTACTGAATCGAGTACGCAGTCCATCAGCTGAAAAGCAAACGTAAAAGCATTTCCCACCTGCAGACGAGAATGCAAAATCATTCCCTCAGCCTTTACTGCACCAGTCCTCGGCTGACAAACAAAAAAAACAAATGCGGAAGTTTCCTGCTTACATGCTGGACTGTACAAAGGCACTCTTTCAGTCTCATAAATTGTCTATTCGTCAACTGATGTTTTAAATTTGCTGTGACTGTAGTAAATCAAGGGCTTTTTAGCATCCAAATGATTTGATTGGTTGTGAGTTCACTTTCCCTTTCCACCTGTGCCTGCAGCAAGAAAGTGAATTTAGCAATGCACACTTTGATTAGTGACACAAGCGGTAAGCATGCTATAGGCTCACTCCTGGCATTTTTTCTAATGTTCCATGGGCAGAATAGTGACCTCGTAGGTGGGGCATGGAAGGAATTCCTGTAGTAACCTATGGGAAATCATGCTTTATCGACTGATTCGGAGAACAATGCCCATCCTGGAACAGATAGCCATCATTAATCGAGGCACCACTGTATATTTGTATCAATTTAACATCTGAGCGAAAGATTTTTGTAATTACATTCTGTTATTGGAGAGGTTAGGGTGATATTTCCATAATCCAGTCATCTCAGCACCAGTGTGAAGAACAGTCACATTGATACCTGTGATACCTGTAGCATATCTGTGTGTGTGTGGGGGGGGGAGGTCATCTCTTTCAGAATGTGAAGAACAGTCACATCACTGCCCAGTGATACCTGTAGCATATCTGTGTGTGGGGGGGGGGGGGAGGTCATCTCTTTCAGAATGTGAAACATTTTGAGAATAATCAACCCTGTTTCACGTGCTGTGATATCGTCTATCCACACATCGATGCTTGTGTACTTAGTATTTTATGCTATTTGATCATCATAGAATGGACAGTTCACACACATTTTTCAGGTACAAAGCGGCATTGAATTTAGTTCTAGTACGTCAAGGCCACCTAACGGTTTTGGTTCAAACCATGCTGTTTTCCTACCTAAGGATTTTAGATGGTAAGCTTACCCTCACAGCCCTGTTCTAGAGGGCATATCTGAATTTCAAGCAGGTAACAAAGAAATGTGTTTCAACAATTAAACTTCACTATTGTTAAAACATGCAAACATTTTAGTTTTTATTTTTCTGTAGGAGGCATACGTCACTTTCAGAATTTTTTTGCATATGTGCACACCCACCACAAATGGGTTTTGGGGGGGGGGTTTTGAGTTTCTAGTTTCACTTTTATTCTGTATATCACACACCTATGCAAGCTGTGGGGAGCCCTGACGTATTTTATTTTTGATGCATTGTATTTGTGGATTTGCTGATGCTAGAACTTCTAGAAGGGCCACAGTACCATACAGGGAGCCACATGAGGTCAGGGTTTTAACATTGTCTAGACTTCCTCAACGTTGCTCTTGGGTTCTCCTTAGTCATGCAGCATTCATTCATACCTGGCTTTCTCCGATGCACAGTGCTCGTCTGGTTTCTTATCACAAGCATGTGTTTCTGATCATAGGTAGTGATCACAATATGCACACTCCCTGCAGGTCATTTGCAGTTAGTACACTCATGTCCTGATACAGGACAAATGTGCACTGCATGTAGCTGTAAAAGTCAAAAGTCAGCCCCAACCATCTTAGGTATCACTTGGACAATGTTTTGAATATTTTTAAAAAACTGAACATCACAATGATGTGCTGCATTAAAATCTGTATTTCGAATGTTTGTCTGTAAATTCTCCTGTTGTGTGCTATCAGGACCTCTGTTCATGGAGTCGTTTGGTGCTTAACTGAGTGCTAGCATTTTGTAGATGTCTCATCTGTTCATAGGGTTATTTGGCACTTTTTGCAGGACAATTCTGCTTAGCATCATCTCTCTCCTGAATGAGCCCAACACTTTTTCTCCAGCTAATGTTGATGCATCTGTCATGTTTCGCAAGTGGAAAGATTCTAAAGGCAAAGAAAAGGAGTATGAAAATATTATCCGGTAAGAATATTTCTCCTACTTATGTCCCAGAGAGAGAGCATTGTTTGTCATTTTTCTTGTGTAAATGTAATCTGAAGCAGGGGGTTTACACAGATTTGTTTGTGCCTGGGCCGATGAAAGTCGTACAGGTGTGCTACTGACTCGGCCACAGCACCAGAGGAAACCTGTAGGAGGTTGGCATGATGGCAACACTTTTCTTCTGCTTAGAGTTAGCACTGTATCAAATCCTGGGATGACAAACTTCAATGATGAAGAATCTTTGTAGAACTCATTTAGGATACTAAAAAATACTCAAGTTTTGGTAATTTCTGTGAAATGCAACTGTGATGACAGGAATCATGGTCTCTCAGAAACTCTAACTAGGCTGAAATTTGAATGGTGATCTTATTTATCATGTGTACTTGGTACTGTGTGGCATTATGGTTGGCTGACATGCAGGACTGAGCTTTGAAAGCAGCATCTTTATTATTTCTTCAATGCTGTATAGTGTTATGCCTAGCACTAGCAAGCATGGTGTTTCAGACAGACCAAGTTAGCTGGTTTCTGTTCTTCAGCTGTGTGTAGTTTGTTGTGGCTGGAAGACCGTTGTCCACATTTACTCTTTGGTGTACTTAAAGCAAAACTGTTGATTGTGTGTGCGCATGCGCATGTGAGCAGGAAACAAGTGCAGGCAACAAAGGAGGAAGCAGAGAGAGACGGCGTGAAAGTGCCGATGACGCTCCAGGAGTACTGTGTCAGCAGTCGCCCTCCGCAGAACAATCAGGTCGATGCTGATTTTTATGATGATGACTATGTTGATGATGCTGAAGACGAAGAAATGTATCAGGATGAGGACGACATGGATTCAGGCAATGAGGAGTGCTGATGATAATCCACTCTGGTTCCCCAACAGTGTATAAGTTTCTAAAGCAACTGTTGTGCATGGCTGGATCATTTTATTCCACGTAAACAATTCCAAAAGGATGGGATGGAAGGAGCTGTGCATATTCACAACCCAGGTGCAGGCAGTCTGTGCTGGCTGGTATTCTTGCAACAGCAAATCACTTTGATGAAGTGATGAGAGCTGGCTGAACATGCCTGGCTCATTGTATCAAAGGACAGCTGTTCATATCACCATTTCCGAAGCTGTGCATTACACTGGTTATGGAAGAATACATTTCACTCTTAAACAGATAAAAACAATTGAAAATGCTTCACTGCTTGAATATCTTTTTCCTTCTAGCTCTTTATATTTGGAAGGTAATCATTTTCTCCATCTTGATTCGGTAAAAAAAACTATATAATGCAGTTTAGTAATTTTAAATTACAAAATCCAGGCCATTATCTTGGGTAAACTAATTTTTGAAAACAGTGGGTAAGTTGCTTTTTTGATGTAGATAAATTTATTAGCCTTGGGTTTAGTAAGTGCTTGTAATAAACACAGGGGACACTATTAATAGTGCTGCAATGGCTATGTCCCTCGTACTAATGTGCAAGTGAATGGATTGGATTGCAAGATGACTGGTGATGAATGAGCTCAGTGTTTAAAATGTTTTGAAATTTGTTTTTACATCCAATAGAATGACTAAATTTATATTGCTGTCATGTTGGTCTTTTGTGCATTAAACTTGTTTGAGTGATGGCTGCCTCCACAGAGTGGCTTCTTGGTTTTTTCATTTTGCAGGTGGAATAATCGATTCATGTTTTTATGATTGGAATTTCAGCAACTCTCTACAAGTGACTAATAACAGGTTACAAGTGAAATAATTGTAGACCGGCCTAGTTTACGCAATTTGTCAAGCCTAAACCTAGGTGTGTTTTAGTTCCTGACCTTGTGTTATCCAGACTGGAAATTCAAGAGCTTCACAAGTTATGTATGGAGTTATGCACAAGTTATGAACTGAGATCGCATGCAGAAAAAGGGTTATTCTAAGATGGAGATTGTTGCCCCATTAATTAAGCATATGGCATTTTTAGAAACAAAAATTGTAAACTACAGGTATAACCTTCTAGACAAGTATCTAGACTGTTCACAACATGGGTTCCATTTTTAAGAAAGGATTTGCCAGTATCGTGTAGAATCAGACGACTGCAGTGAACACCGGTGTGGCGGTTCCTTTTTCATAAGATTCAAATTGAAGTAACCCATGGTTGGAGCTCACAAAACTCTAAAAGCTGGACACCCACCCAGCCACAACACTTGCCTAATAAGCACATTGCTCAAATTCATCAGCTACCCAACCACACAAAAAGGGGGTGTAGTGCAACATTTTCAAAGGATGGCAGATTTCTTTCACCTCGTAGAAGAGTTATATCCATGGTAACCTGTTCATCTAAAGTACTGTGCACACAAATTCTTAAGGTTGACCATGTGTCGAGTGAACCGAATTTCCAAACACGCCCACCCTGTTGTTAGTGTCACACTGTAGTTTTGCACAGCACGCTCATCTCGACATAAATTTCTTCACAAACTTCTAATAAACGGTACATTTACTAATGGTAGCTCATTGAGAATGCTTTTCACTACACCAGCCTACCCTGTTGCATGCACAGGTTTTTAATCAAGATCAAAACCAGTGAGAACATAGGAGATGCAAAATGTTCCAACACCGAGTAAACCTTAAGGCTGCCGTCATCAACTTTTTATCCACCTCAGTTGACTTGCTGGAGTTGTTTTCATGATCAACTGAAGAACTTCATTCCTGCTCCACTTGGTGCGATTTTCCCTGTTCCAATCAAAATTTTAGTTTGAGGGGAAATTTTGTGGTGGTGTGACAGGTTCTGACGGACAAGAATCTTGTGAGCTTCATTATTATTTGAACACTATTGGGCCTTTTTAAACTCTCTGCACTCAAGTTAAAATGTATGTTGCAACGGTTGAAGTTGCCCTTTATTATGCATCAAAACACGTTTCGACAGTTTTCAAAAAATCTCTATTTCATGCATGCAGGAATAACATTTGATGCCAAATTGTAAGTAATATTTAAACTTTTCCAATAAAACGTTCTTTAAGATTTTGTAAAGTCTAAGAGCCGATCTTAAAGTATGTTACTACAGGTGTCTTAGTTTATTAGCAAGATTTTTTTAAACATGGCAATATCTGTGCGCCATCCTAAAATGCGTGACGCTGCGATCTCTGCATTTTGGTGCAATTTTACCAAATTTCCAAAAAACCTTTTTTTTAAAAAACCATGAAAGTTAGAGACATACTTCGAACGTTGTTGGAAACATAAATTTAAGTAAAAAGGCCTTTTCCTACCTGAAATCTGTCTGTTGCTGACTCTGTGTGGAAGACTGTTAATTTACGTAACAAAAGTGAATGTGTTTATTGACACTTGATTGCATATTACAGCCATCTGCAGCACTTGTAATCCTTAAGAATAAAAACATACGAATTCCTCGTCTTTCCCCTCCTCACTAAGGTTAATAAGGATATCATTTTTGTATTCTGACGATAAATTATCGAGCATTTGTGAGCAAACATTCGAAAATGGCTGCGGGTCATTTTTGCCCACTAACGAGGTAGCATGTTGAAGAGCACAGAACTCTGAAAACCCATCTATTTTGTGGTCTAAGGGAAGGAATTCTGTAGAGAAATGATTCTAGCATAGGAAAACACAAGTGACATCCCTTTCCAGTGAACCATTTTCATGACTTTGGTCAGTGCAAAATATTGAGCATAGCGCCGAAATCCAAGCGCAACGGTGGCACTACACACATATATTCTCCAGCAGCTTACAAGCGCGCAGATGCATACGAGTTAGAATCTCAGTCAAGCAGGGTATTCAGCAAGGGAAAAACCAAAATTAGAAAATGAGAATTCTGAGAAAAAGGTCCAATTTTTTTTCTTTTGAGCTACAGCACTAAGTGAATACTAAACTTTGGCAAAAATTGGACAAACAAACCTGATTACGTAAGTGAATTAGCTCAAGATGGCATGTTTTCGATCTCTGCTGTCAACAAGTGAGCAAAAATGCCATCAATGTTATCAATACAAGCATGTAACACAATGCTCCAAATCCTGACGGTGTAAGGTGCTAGGTTCCACTGAAATAAAATATTCAATCTTTTCGTGTCTTTCAAAATAATCTGCACTTGTTCATGGACCATTGTCATAAAAAACTGTTGTCTCCAGGTATCAGTGAAAACAGTTTGTAAACAGTAAAAGGGAAAATCTCAGATTCTGTGGATTCCTTCAAACATTTTAATCTTCCATCACCACCCACTACACCCCCCAAAAGAAGTCATCACACACGTATTCCCTTTGGATGCAAAGTGAACACATGAAGCCTACCTACCTGTGCACAACATTTCAGTTTTTAGTTTTAGTTGTAGAGATACCCACTCATGAATGAGGTGTTCTCCATAAAACTTTAGTACCAGGTGACAAAAGATGAGGGAAAGTCCAGCAGCCCCAAGGTTAACACGATTTCCAGAACCCAGAAACAAGATGCCCCCAAACCTCTTGCATATTTATTACCTGCACATGTAAACCAAGTCTTTGTTACAATCTGGATGACATCGGGAGGCAGAAGAACAGTCTTTTCAAACAATGTGGCCAACACCCCCACTCCTGGTGTTGATAGTGGAGCACATCATGTGACCAACACTTTCCACCCTCTACTACGTTGCAAGCTCTTAACTTGTCACTTCATCTTTGAGAGCGTCTTGTAGTCGACGTCTTGCTTCCAGAACTCGCTGTTCTTGTCGCTGTATATCTTCATCAGAGACCAGCATCTGCTGAATGTGTGGCTGGCTGGCGTCGATATTCACGCCGGGATTTTTCTGGATGGCTGTGCGACTGCTGCTCTGGCCCGTCACTGGCACAGAGTTGAGGTGCAAGGCAGCAGAGATGCTCTGGAGAACGCTTTCTGTGGCCAGTTCTGGACCAACACCTGCAGCAGTTACATTACAATGCACTTACAGATATTACTATGTACTTGCAGTTACTACGGTGTACTTGTACTACTGAAATCATTCTTACATCAACAAACAGCTGCAGTCTTCATCCCACTCACCACCCCCCCCCCCACCAGCTCATCTTATATTTACATTATTAGTTTATTGATACACTGTACCCTGAATGGTCAGTTCGCTGCTTAGTTGCTGCCCTTTTCAAAATCTGCATCTAAGTATCTATGAGACAAGTATTGCATTACATAGTATTTCTTAGAGTATAGAGCCTTAGTATAGTCTAAACTTTCTGCAAACTAAAGTTATGGACACCTATCATTATCTCCAAACTAAAGCTATGGACACTTCTCATTATCTCCAAACTAAAGCTATGGACACTTATTATTATCTCCAAACTAAAGCTATGGACACCTATCATTATCTCCAAACTAAAGCTATGGACACTTATTATTATCTCCAAACTAAAGCTATGGACACTTATTATTATCTCCAAACTAAAGCTATGGACACCTATCATTATCTCCAAACTAAAGCTATGGACACTTCTCATTATCTCCAAACTAAAGCTATGGACACTTATTATTATCTCCAAACTAAAGCTATGGACACTTATCATTATCTCCAAACTAAAGCTATGGACACTTATTATTATCTCCAAACTAAAGCTATGGGTAATTACCAATATCTCCAAAGTAAAAATTATGGATGCCTATCATTATCTTGAACCTAAAAAAGTTATGGACACTTATCGTTATCTCCAAACTAAAAGTGATGGACACCCATCATTATCTCCAAACTAAAAGTGATGGACACCCATCATTATCTCCAAACTAAAAGTGATGGACACCATTCAATACCATTCATGTTGCGGGGAAGCTCCATGCACTCTATTTCCTCTTCACTGCTGTCACAAGCTCGCAAACCCTGCAGACGTTTTTCCCAGAACAACTGAAAAATGAAGAGCATCAACAGACCAGATGAGTTCGATCATGTGGCAGCCCTGCTCACCCTACACCATACACAAGCGCAGCTATCGTACGCAGCAGAGGGCATCTCAAGACTTGGCATGTAAGAAAAACAAAAAAATGACAAGAGTAACAATACCTTTGGGCACTTTTTTCCCCCATCATCTTACAAAGGTACAAGCACCTGACAGAGTCATTAATACCTTTGGGCACTCCCCACCCCCCCATCATCTTACAAAGGTACAAGCACCTGACAGAGTCGCTAATACCTTTGGGCACTCCCCCCCACATCATCTTACAAAGGTACAAGCACCTGACAGAGCTCGATCAATTTGTAAAGGGTGGGGGGATGCTTGAACTGTTTTTGGCAGGATCTAAGGGCTGCCTAAGCCCCGTTGTGATATGGGGGGAAAAAACACCTCAGCCCAAAACAATGATTTTAAATTTTGAAGCTATTGTAAGGGCCTCTGCTGAAAGATAAAATAATATTGAAAATATGTTTGATCGATGGTACACTGATGGCTGGGTAAATAAGCACCCAAAGCACAGCCGTAGATCCGACCCTGTCTGAATACCCATATAATTACTCCTTAATGATTTTTTTCATTTATTCTCTTCACTCCCTTGGGGACCACAAGGCACCAACAAATCTCAATCTATTTTCAGGACCAAGTAAGAAGTTTCCGGAGTCTCCCCCCTCCCATCATTCCATTATGCCATCATCCCATTTCCCATCATTCCATTATGCCATCATCCTATCATCCCATTTCCCATCATTTTTTAAAGCAGGATTTGCACCCATGGCAACATTATCTAATAACACCAACAGCTACGGTCAATCACTTTGTTTCAAAATTTGATATTTCAAAATTGTGTCCATGCTGGCTGAAGGTGAGATTCTATGTAAATACTAAACTGGCAGTCCACAGGCTACATGCAGCTCTCAACTAGCTCAAGACATACAGAGCCAAGACATGTGGCCCATACAGAGTCCATAGAAATATAATATTTTTTGGACTTCCGTATAGTTTTCGATAAAATTGAGTTAAAGTCGAATTCTGAATTTTAATAGATGAGAGCTGTAAAATATTAGGTTGCATATTTACGGAGGATGGGTACCAAGCTTTGTTTCGTTGCAACTCTTCAAAATTCAAACTGACAAAAGGACAAGTCATACATTGTTGGAAAGTGTATGTCACCAATACATTGGTCTATCGCAGTTTGTGGCAAAAGCAACTCACTGTTGGAAAATAATGTGGCACTGAACCAGCAGGTTAAAAAATTGCACTCATTACGGTGAGCATCCAATATTTTCTACTTTCAGTGAAGAATTTCTCATGGTATCTCAGGTACATATTTCTATACACACCAAGCCCAGTGTCAATCTCCCCCCTTCCCCTACCAGGGTGACAGAAAACACTTGCACCCTTCACAACACACACACACACACGTGCCCCCCCCCCCCCATTGGTTAAGAAAACTGTGAAGTGGCCCACTATTCTGAAAAGGTTTGCCACCCCTGGTATTCACTCATGCCCACCCACACACACCCAGCCCACCATTCATTCCATACACTGTGTGTGTTTGTCATTCCATGCTCTGTGTGTGTGTGTGTGTGTGTGTGTCATTCCATGATGTGTATGTCATTCCATGCTCTGTGTGTGTGTGTGTGTTTGTGTGTGTCATTCCATGATGTGTATGTCATTCCATGCTCTGTGTGTGTGTGTGTTTCATTCCATGCTGTGTGTGTGTGTCATTCCATGCTGTGTATGTCATTCCATGCTGTGTGTGTGTATGTCATTCAGGGTTCATACTGCTAAGGCAAAAACAAATTCCTTGACTTTCCCTGACATTTTCCAGACAAAATGTCAAATTTTCCAGCCTTAACTTATGTACATACTTTAGACAACATTTAAATTTAAAACAAGGGAACTGGACCAAGCTAAGACAAGAAAGACAAAGATGAAGCCAAGCAGACAATCTTTGAATCTACATGTTTCGGGGCACTACCCATTTATCAGGACAACACAAAAACGACGAAAAAGTGAAAAAAGAAGAAAAAGACTTAGCTTCAGTAGATGTGGCGCATGGGCTGGACAGTAGGAAAATTACCTCATTTTCCTACTGTCCAGCCCAGGCGCCATATCTACTGAAGTCTTTTTCTTCTTTTTTCGTTTTTGTGTCCTGATGAAGGGGTAGTGCCACGAAACATGTAGATTGTCTGATTTGTCTTCGTCTTGTCTTTGTCACAGTTGTGTCTTTTACGAGGGTGGGGGCTCTTGAGCTAGAAGTGTTTTGCCTGTGTGAGACTGAGCGAGCGTGTCAGAGTATGAGAATCTTTCCCCTCGGTAGATTTCTCTAGTTATTCACATTATTTCATAGCTTCTTCATCCTCTGGTGTAGAAACCATTGACCTGTTGCAGTAAAGGTTTTGGTGACGATTGCTCAATTAAATCTACATTTTACGAGATCACCATAATAGTTTGTCCAGTAATTCTGAGAAGTCGAGTCCAATAAGATAAGGCACGGCCCGCCACGTCACAGTCTTAGCTTGGTCCATTCCCTTTTTTTTAAATTTAACAATCTCTTCTTCTAGGAAGGGATCACCACGATTATCAGTGACACGCAAAATTGCCGTCGAACAAACGCGATACAAAGAGAGAATCGCTGCTCGGAACAGAGCGGGTTGAAAATAGCGGCGGTTTCACGGCATTCAGAATTGATCACGCACGCAAAAGTTAAGCCAGTCACATGTGTAGCTGAGGCAAAGCAGTACTGCAGGCGTCAATCAAACTGAACGCGTTACATGAGTGCATGGGGGGGGGGGGGA
>SMGT01001247.1:15035-25090 GCA_004794575.1 Lanistes nyassanus | reverse complement strand
CTGTTCTCGGAAATCTGCGGATCCGCGGAGAGTTCTCCAGCCTGAATAAGGCTTTCAAAGACAATTTGCAATTTTGCTTAAATTTCAAAGAAATTCACAGGCTTGAAATCACCCCCTCAAAATCCAAAGACTTTCCAGGATTTCAAAGACTCGTGCGAACCCTGGAGTTCTCCTCGCGAGGTTTCGCGAAACCTCGCCTTAGGCAACACGCGTCTGTTCGTAACTCTCTATTTCCGAACATCGCTTATTCCCTGACTTTCCATGACTTTTAACGAAATATTGAAATTCCCTGACTTTCCAGTGACTGGAAAACACTCTTTCGATTTTCACTGACTTTCCAGTTTTCCCTGACGCGTACGAACCCTGGTCATTCCATGTCCTGTGTGTGTGTATGTCATTCCATGCTCTGTGTGTGTGTCATTCCATGATCTGTGCACATCTTGTATGTCCCTCATTCTCTCCTCTTTATATCTCTCATTCTCTGCTCAGTGGATATCCTTGTGCATGTGTGTCACTCTCTGCTCTGTGGATATCCTTGTGCATGTGTATGTCACTCTCTGCTCTGTGGATATCCTTGTGCATGTGTACGTCACTCTCTGCTCTGTGTCGCTGAGTGCTCCCAGAAGTGCACAGTGAGCTGATCGTCTAAGAAGGAACAAGGCTGTTTAACGGCCGCCTTGGTCTTGCATGCAAACCTGCAAAGTTTGGCCTGGAACGACACATTTAAAGTAGCAAACATGCACCTGCACGTTCCGTTTCTGGTCTATTTGTGTCGAGTTGTCACGTGTACTGGCTCCACTTTTTTTTGGCAGCATGTGTGAGTGAGAGAGAGAAAAACACCCACCTGTCTGGGCTGTTCCTGGACGCCATGTTTAAGGTCCGTTTTCGTCTTGCTTTCCGGGCGATTTCTCATAACAGTGACTGGCTGCTTGAAAATGGAGGCTGTCTGGCGTATGGGCAACACTAGGCTTGTGTCAAGCCGCATCCCTGCAGGAAATGCACGCAATCATCAAATGGGATAATCCTGCTGGATCTCCGAGATGCTTTGATCTCGACCCATTAGCAACATTTTATGACAGTGTGTACATAGTTTTGTCAGGATTTCACTATGCCGAAGTGAAGAAATTGCATCACAATCTTATATTATTTGCACCAAATCATGTGGCAGCCACGCCACTAGTCTTTTTTCTCCTTGTCTTACAGAAATGTGTGGTGCTAATGGTGCATCTAGTACTTTGATCATCCCAGTGTAAGAGACCGGGCGTTTACCTTCATGCCCATTGTCATAATTTATGGAATTAGGAAATAGCAGTGTACGTGAGCTAAGGTAGTTAAAGGAAAGTAACAACAGTGTACTATAGTCTGCAAGAGTTAAGTTTTCTTTGTCTCAGTAAAAAAAAAACCAAAACACACATCTTGACTTGCTTCAACTACATTTATCTTGATCAAAATGATCACTTGTAAAATTTTGCAGCAGGGGTTGAGGAATCCTCGTGCTTTTGACAGTAAAGGTGTATTTTAAATGGTGGCAAGATGTGATATTGGGTGAAAATAGTGCTTCTTATTGTCAAAAGAATTTGGATTTTAAGAGAGATCAAAGCATGTGAACATGGTACCCACATCATCTCTACACAATTTGCACAACACTTAAATTCTAGCTATACTTGTGCGCCCACGTTGTTGGGAAACATAGTTCTGAACATCCAAGGCATATGCAACTAGCTATGAGTGAACAACCCAGTCAAGCTGCAGCACTTCGACAAGATGAGCATTTTCTCCACAAAGCAAGATAATCATTCCTGGTGGTTTTTGCTGCCTCGCTGGGGTTCACTCATAAAGTGGAATACTAAAACAATAATCTATAACATATAAACTGCAACACATGAGAATGACAAGCTAAGAAAATCAGTGGTCTAAATTTTCTGCCTTCACTGTTGAAGGCACTGAAAAACAGGACTCAAAGACAATGCAGAAACCAATCATAATTTGTAAAAAGCGTTCTACTAGTTGTGTCCCCAACTAAGCAGAACTGCACTGACATCACTATGGTAGAAAACACAGAACTGCACTGACATCACTATGGTAGAAAACACAGAACTGCACTGACATCACTACGGTAGAAAACACAGAACTGCACTGACATCACTTCGGTAGAAAACACAGAACTGCACTGACATCACTATGGTAGAAAACTGCTGTTGCTGTGCTTCCTTTAATACTCCCCCTCTAGGCCCCCAGTTTGCAACGACATTTCGAATCAGGTTCTCAGACCATGCAAAATAACTTTGATTGTCTCCAACTCAAATTTCATGACCAAAAGTAAAAACCCCATGACTTTCCATCCTTGGAAAAGCTTCCAACAAATTTCATGACTTTTCCCAAATGTCACGACATCGTGTGGACCCCATCATAAATATCTAATACAGCTAGTACTGTAGTGCTAGTACTGGTTATTCTATAAACTCTGGGGAGATTTCTGGTTACCTCTTGCAAAGTCAAATGGAGAGCCCTTCTGGCGTTTGCTTTTACGCACAGCACTATATACGATGCGACCTGTGCGAAAGTCGAAGGCACTCAGGTCAAAAGCGTCCCCGAGAAGGCGAGCTAGCTGAGGCTTACTTCTTATTTTCTTCCCGTCAGGACTGAAACATACGCACATGCACACACACATTCTTGATCCTCTACAGTCTGGTGCAGACAATTTACAGTGAAGACATCGCACTAAAACTGTCATAAACAAAGGTGCCAGTCTATGCTGACATCTTGGAAAATTCATTGTGTTTAGAAATTTATCTCATGAAAGAACACCAGATCAAACCCAAAGGAAGGTTCCAAATGTGATGCCACTATCTACTCACTATTCATTGACTATTTACTTGCTCCATTCCCACTATTTACTCCCTATTCATTGACTGTGTACTTGCTCCATACCCACTATAAACTCACTACCACGAACAAATAAAAGTTAATTGTTTCGTTTCGATGTAACTAAACAATACAAAAGCATAGGCAGGCATTGCCTGTCGCACTGTGCGATGTGCACGAAAACACAAGTGCTACCTAACAAGTAACATCATACCCTAACGCCCATTCCCCTTTAAAAAAAATTGTGAGTTAATACGGGTATTGAATCTGCGACTTTGAACTGAAAAGCCATGTCTTTCAGTTTCACATTTTGCTATTGATCGCCACAGATTCAGAGATTCAGACTGGTTTCTTCGTTGTAACTATAAGACTACAGTTACAACGAAGAGTATGATTTTTTTTTAAATAAAAAGTGACGATCACGATGTAGTTATCTGTTGCCTGCCTGTGAAACAGTCGGCGTGACACGCAAGAATATAGCGTATACATCGTTTTCGACGTGACAATCAGTCACTTCGAAAAGAATATTATTCATATGCATCTGATTAAATGGTGTTCATAACTCTATTAACTGCACAACTACCGTCTACACATTAGGCCTATAGACTACACGGTTGACGGTACCATGTAAAAGATGTATGTCGTTATTGTTAACTACGACTATGCCTATAAACTTCGTGTTAGTAAAGATTGTCACGCTGGGCTCACCCATTACCGTTCTTCTTACCTATAATAATAAACGTCCGTTTTACCAGCAGAAAGACCTGACTGTCTAACAACTTCTTCTCTTTTCCATCCATGTGGCAGTGCAGACATTCTGGCGCTTCCACACTTCTGAAAACAAAGCTCCTCTACCGGAAGTAACCTGATGTACCCAGAAGCAATAACGTATAATAACGTATAGTCCGTATAAGAATCAACCCATTTCAGATTGGTTGGTTGCGGGGCCGGGATAGCTCAGTTGGTAGAGCTGCAGACTAGCAGATGGAAAGATGCCGGTTCGGATCCAGGTGTGTTAAAAAATGTGTCATTACCCGCACATTAAACAGACTGTCTGCACTGGCAATATTACTGGTGGTTCGATCTTTCGGATCATAGCTGTGATAGGGCCCCGTCCCCCCTATAGTGCGAAATTACCAGCCACTTAAAACGAATGACGACATCATAGTACTGTGGCAGTATCTCTAGACTGAGCGCCGTATATGGTCAAGTCGAGCATTTGTTAACTCGGCCGTTGTCCGACTCTACAACTGTAGATAACAAACTCGACCGCAACAGTGAATCCACTTGGTTTAGCACAGAAATTACTCGAAACCAGTGGCGGATCCACAGCTTTTCCCCCTTCAAGGCTGTAAAAGCTGCCCCCACGGGTAACAATGGACGGTAGACAAACTGCCCCTTAGGGTAACAATGAACGGTAGACCATATTACCCCTTAGGGTAACAATGGACGGTAGACAAACTGCCCCTTAGGGGTAACAATGGACGGTAGACAAACTGCCCCTTACGGGTACCAATGGACGGTAGACCATATTACCCCTTAGGGTAACAATGGACGGTGGACCATATTACCCCTTAGGATAACAATGGACGGTGGCCCATATTACCCCTTAGGGTAACAATGGATGGTGGACAAACTGCCCCTGAGGGGTAGCAATGGACGGTAGACAAACTGCCCCTTACGGGTACCAATGGACGGTAGACCATATTACCCCTTAGGGTACCAATGGACGGTAGACCATATTACCCCTTAGGGTAACAATGGACGGTAGACCATATTACCCCTTAGGGTAACAATGGACGGTGGACCATATTACCCCTTAGGGTAACAATGGACGGTGGACCATATTACCCCTTAGGGTAACAATGGACGGTGGACAAACTGCCCCTTACTGGGTTGCCGGGGAGGGTTTCGAAAGGTTTCCGCTTGCAAGGTGTGCCTCTGACCACAGTGGCCGGCTTTGTGCTGGGTTTTACGCCTTCTGTATGTTAGGGGTTGTGAGACAAGGATATGTGTGAGAAGATAGAACGGTCTTTATGTCCATGGGCTCAGTTTCTATTAAGGCAGACGTGGGTACCTCTGGAATTTTGGCATTTTCGCCTGTCCATCATGAGAAAGGGAAAGCAGATTTCACCAATCTGTGTTTGGAAGTAACTCTTCCAGGGTGCAGTGGGCAGGGATTTGGGAAGATACTGACCAGTCCTGTGATTGCATCCATAAAAACAAAACCCAAGTGTCACTGAGAACGAGACCGGATTTCCTTCCCAGACTGGTTACGATCAGAAGCCTTTCTCGCAGCAATAGAGGACGATTACTGAGTTCAGGCGCACAGTGCTCGTCACAGGAGACTAGCACTCCAGAACATTTACAGGACAGAGGGACATGACAGAACATTCCATTTACAGGACACAGGGATAACGGAACATTCAATATAGAGGACACAGGGATGACGGAACATTCCACTTAAAGGAAACAGGGATGACAGTACATTCCATTTAGAGGACACGGGGAAGACAGTATAATTCCATTTAGAGAACACAGGGAAGACGGAACATTCCATTTATAGGACACAGGGATGATGGAGTATTTCATTTAGATGACACAGGGATGATGGAATATTCCATTTAGAGGACACAGGGCTGACGGAACATTCCACTTAGAAACAATGGCGGAACATTCTACTTAGAGGACACAGTGGAGACAGAACATTCCATTTAGAGGAAACAAGGATGACAGTACATTCCATTTAGAGGACACAGAGATGACGGAATATTCCATTTAGAGGACACAGGGATGACAAATCATTCCATTTGGAGAACACAGGGATAACGGAACACTCCATTTAGAGGACACAGTGATGACGGAACATTCCATTTAGAGGACACAAGGATGACGGAACAATCATTATGCATGTGTTTACGACACAGTACAAGGGATGTTCTGTGTCACCCTTTATATGTTCTTACGACACAGCATAATGGTTGGTCTATATCACCTGCTATATAGCTTTAGGACAGGGGCAGTTCTATATCACCTATAACCACATACGCTTAGGACACCGCACAAGGGGAGTTCTATATCTCATCTGTTCCATGAGCTTACGACACAGTACAATGGTTGTTCTATAACGCCTGTTACATGTGTTTACGACACAGTACAGGAGCTGTTCTATTTCACCTCTTACTGCACACGTTCAAGACAAAGTACAAGGGTGGTTCTATCTCATCTATTACGTGTGTTTACCACACAGAACAAGGGCAGTTCAATATCACGTGTCACAAGTTTATGACACAGTACAATAGTTCTATAAGCCCTGTTTACCGTGTTTAGGACACGGTACAATGGCTGTACTATGGGTTTAACACACAATACAAATGGTTGCTGGATGTCAACTGTTACATGAGTCTACGACGTAGAATACGTGTTTATGATACAGTACAAGGGCTGGTCTATGTCATTCCGACTCACGTGTTACATGTGTTTACAGCACCATACAAGGGCAGTTCTTTATCACCTGTTACACGAGCTTACCACCCCATACAAATGTTTACCACCCAGGACAAATGTTTACCATGCAGTACAACTTTTACCGCCCAGGACAAATGTTTACCATGCAGTACAACTTTTACCGCCCAGGACAAATGTTTACCACGCAATACCAGGGTTGGCGTTAAGGTGGCCGCTTCCGAGGCGGGAGGTTGGTGGTTCGTACTGGGGCCCTGTCCTACATAAGACTTAAAAATTGTCAACCTAGTAGCTGCCCTGCCAGACGCCTGGGTCTACAGGGAACAGTATTAGGACTTGTTGGCCCGGTGTCAGTATAATGTGACTGGGTGGGACTGAAACCTGTGTTGTGACAGCAGTCCTAGTGTGGCACCACGTAAACTTTGTCTAAGCAACACCGTCCTGACATGCACCTAGTTTATGCCTGGACGTTAAGCAGCAACCAACCAACCAGCCTATTATCAGGGTTGCTCAGTATCATCTTAACATGGGTTTACGACTTCGTACAAGGCCAGTTCTATATATCATCTGTTACTCGCTTATGTGAAGACGGCAGTCAAGATTGACATGCAATCCACATTCTGCGATGGACAAAGCTATTGGCGACAGAAGCTGACCCAGCCCCTGCTACAGGTGAATTTATAAGGTGAGAATCAGTATTACTCGCGTCACAAATTGCTTTTTAGTGCCATTCTTTGTTCTTTGGGATTTGAATACGTTAAGTTTTTCAAGAATAATCATCATGCACACTCACTGTGTTTATGACAAACACACCAGAAGGCCTACATCATCCACATCAATGTCTTATGTCACGTGACACTATAAACTTGTTAGAGCCGAGAATACAGTCAGACTAAAGTTATTTTGAAATCCCATAATGGTTTATTACACAAGTCCTTCCGCTGTTGATGCATGCAAAATGTATATATACACGGAAACGACGTCAAATATACAGCCACACGCGTACGCACAACTAGATTGGCTCATCTACACAGGTATCTACACAAACACATCCAACAAAGACTAACAGATTCAGAAACAGACACTAACGTGCGTGCGTGCGTGCGTGCGTGCGCATGCCACTGATATAAAAACATAAAAGACGACATTTTCCCACAGTGCTGGTGCCTATTACTTGACTTCACGCCCACGGATTCTGGCTATAGACAGCAGACGACAGTAGAAGATAAGTATCAAGCAAATGGCTTCACGCCCCCCCCCACCCCACCCCAACGAACAATATAATGCCGTCTGCTTGTTCACGTAACAGTTCTTTTATCTGCACAACGAAGTTTGCACTACATTCTGTCTAGGGGCAGCCAGTGTGCAGCTAATAATAATCCTAACCATCTTGCATTGAAGAGGCGCCACCTGATCTTCTGCAAGTCTTTGTTGTATTCCTGCAGAGTTGTGACCAAAGGTCTGCAGGGACCACAAGAAAAGTTGGTACACAAGTAATGGCAGCAGTCCATCCACTAGCTTCAGAAAGTCCGGTCAAAGCCAACAAAATTTTAAATGTTTTTTGTTTTGATTCTGAGACACAATCTTCAATGTGAAGGAAAGAAAACTGTCTCACCAGCTAACCAATTCAACCAGTCACGTGAAATCACCCTGTCTGGTTCACTCGCGATACTAACTGTGGGTAGTCTGAATGTCAACATCAGTTTAGTAGTATCTTCCACTGCGCGTTGTCTTCTCGACATACTGCTGAACTTCTCCTGCCGCAGCGTTACCCTGGTTACCCGCAGCGTTGCTGTGCACTTCTCGAGGCTGGCCCAAGCGAAGAAGGTTGGGCTGCTTGTTGGGACGGCGGCGGGGTGAGTTCCAGAGTCTGCTGACGACTTTTTCCAGCAGGAGGTCAACAGCGACGTAAAATGCCATAGTGACAAAGAAGGAGACCAGGCAGATGGTTTTCACAACAACCTTGTCTGCTCTCTTCAGCCAGTCGCCAATCCAGTGATGGCGGAGAAAGCAAGCAGTTGTCAGACGGTAGCGATATTCTTGGTCCACGATAAGAAGGCGGAGCGTGTGAATTATTTGAAGAAGACAAAGCAGGTAAAAAAATTGTCGCCAGAAGCTGGTATTATAGGAGGCCAAGTTGTGCCGGTTAAGGTAAAGAAAGACGCTGAGAATGAACAAGATGGAGGATATGAGTCTTAACGGGTGGACAAACAGAACATCCGTTTTCTCGTGGAGTCCCTTGTATATCGTCTCTAGCACCTCCAGCGCCATATTCCGTGTGTTCCGTGGCTGCAGCTGGGTCCCGTCGCCCTCACAGAGCCACGCTGATGGCGCCGCACGCCGTCTGCCTCCCATACATCGTCCGCTAGACAGGAACTGACGTCAGGATCACATGTCGTCACCATTGACTTTCCGTCATCAGTGACACACAATCTGACGTCGTCAGATTTCCCTTTTCTGATTCAGCTATTTTCAAAGGGGATGTGTGTGTGCGTGTGCGCGCGCGTGTGTGTGTGTGTGAATGCGTGTGTGTGTGTGTGCGCGATAGAAGTGAGACTTGGTCTATCGCTACGCGTTTTGAGAGAAGAGAGACTTTGTCTATCACTGCACGTTTTTACAAAAGAGTTTGTCCATCACTACACGTTTTGCTTTTGTCATCCATACTTCTCACACAGTCATGTAACGTAGATTCCAGACTGGCTATCGCTGTGCTTGGATCCATGACTATCTCTTTTTTCCTCAGTGAGATCATTTTCAAGGTGCGTGATTATGGACTGCAGATCCAATGTCCTCCATCCCCCAACCTGTTCAGTCTTTTGCATGAGTCTGGACTGCAAATCCACAAAGGCCCCCCCTCCCCACAACCTATTCAAAGTCTTTTGAGTGACTAGAGTGTAAATCCACAGGAACCCCATCCCCCAACCTTTTTAAAGTCTTTGATTATGGACTGCAAATCCACAATGTCCTCCCTCAACCTAGTCAAAGTCTTTCGCATGGACGATAGTTTCTGTTGCGTTGTAAAAAAAAGACTTCTCATGCTGTTGTTCAAACAAGGTAGCCATTAAAACTAGCCAACACCACATTCAAATCGCTTGTACGTGATCTGAGATTGGATAGACGCTGTGCCTGTCTACAGAAGTAAGACATGACAGCCAGGTGGCTGTTTAGCTAATAAGTTCCAGAGTCCGTTGATGTGTTGTCCACAAACGTACCAAGGGTTGGAAGGATCAGCTCTGTGCTGGAAGATAAGTTCTGATCTGTTAGGCTGATTTGCTTAACCAGCTAAAGAGGAATGATAACTCCAACAAGAAGTACTGGCAGCGCTCACCATAACCGTATGCAGACGCATGTGACCAAGGGAGCTTACCGTGACCCCAGACGTGTGCAGCGAATACGCGGTCTGGCGCCCTACTGCATGCGCCTCCCTCAATTTTCCAGACAGCCCGTGTAGTCCATTGCCAGGCACTCGGTCACTTGGTCACGCCAGCGTAGGAACACCGGTTTCAGAACGGATGTACAGAAGCCTTTTATGTGGTTTTCTAAAAATACCGGCCCACGTCAGCCAGTGACGTCAAACTACTCAAAGAGATCATAGAGATCGTATGCAAAATGACGTAACAGTCAGCCTATAGAGGGGGGGGGTCGGCCATATATATGTATATATACACCGCATTCTATCAATAGCGTTAGATGTATAGGGGTGGGGTGGGAAAATGTCACCGCGG
>SMGT01001247.1:3892-15011 GCA_004794575.1 Lanistes nyassanus | reverse complement strand
GGGGGGGGGGACAGACAGACCAAAAGTGTCAAATATGTATTAAAATAATAAAATTAACACATCACATATGACATGTTGACACATTTTAGACAATATGACATTATTGAGACGCGCTGAGCACCGATGTACACAGCTGACGTCTATAAGGACCTACCATCTAACTGGACTGACATTTTGTGACAGTTTTGTGACAGCATTCGTTCTGGCACCTGCTGAGTCTATAGTCATCAGTGGGCTGAAAGGTCAAAGTGCCTCGCTATTTTACCTCAGACACCATGCAGCATCCCACTTAAGTTATGACAACACTGGGTGCCCGGTTCCCCCTTCACGCCTGCCTGACACATTTACCTTGCCAGAAGAATAAAAAAAAAAGGGCGTGCAAACTGAGGCCTTTGCTGATGGCCTCAGCAAGTGACCTTCACAGAAACGGCCCCCGCCTGGAGTCTGGCGCGCACCTGTTGTGATGGCGGGAAGGGGAGCAAGTACAAACTCCGCCCCGGCGTCACTTGATTTCGAGCGTAGAGAGTAAAACCTGTGTAAATGGAAGCAGGCAACCTGGGATTCACAGGGGTCTGGCAATCTGGGACGGTACTTTCCCAGACTTGGTGCACAGCTTGTGTGAAGCCAGCGTGTAGCGCGTCAGTACTGCGTCAGTCAGAGCAGTGGAAACTGACAAGCGTGCACGCACGTGCAGCTTGTAGCGGTTGTAAGCGCGCGACTGAAACAGTTAAGTTTCAGGCTGCACAGCAACTTTTCCTGTGGAAACTTTCTACACCTGGGAGCGTGTGTACAGCAACACTCGGCACTCGGGGTGCCATACTGCCACGGTGTGGAAGGTATAACAGCAGTCTGTGCGTGGAATGACATCGGCTGCGGTGACTGCCAGCATGTGCATGACACCGTTTATAGCCCTCTTGCGGCAGGGGACTGCCAAACGTTGTTGCGTGATGCTGTGGCTGTTTTCACTGTAGAAGACTGACAGAAGCTGGCATTGCGAAGACTGAAGCTCTAGTTCCTTGAAATGGGGGAGGTCAGACAGCAGGAACTGTTGGAAAACAGCGTACTTATACTTGTTGACAGCTGCTGGAGCAATTCACTTCTCAACCTGTGACGCCCCAGTCAGGCCGTAGTTCGATCTGTAGGTGTATGCGTTGCCTGTTTGAAATATTTTCGGCCGTCGGAGTATAGCTACGTCAAATCTCGCTCTCACCCCAGGCCCACACTCATGCTCCCACCCCCACCCCCACCCCACCCTCGCCGGAAACAATCACTTTTAAACAGCGTTTTGGCATGTGGTATCTCTTAGGCTGTGCTGATTATCTGCAAGCGACGAAACTCCCCTCTCGTCAGTTCCGCAAACTGTGAAGTGTTGCTGCTCTGGTAAACGTAGTGGACAATGTGGGAGTCTGTGCGAAAGACTTTGCAGACTCTCAGAAAGCTCCGGGGATGTCTCATAATCGGTGCTTTGATTACGGCAGTGAATGTAGCCGTACATCACACGGCGCTATTTTCAATGCCTGCAAGACAGAGCTCCCCAGCCCAACTCTTGTCAAGGCGTGGATCTGAGCAAACAGACAAACAGCCGAACATACAGGCGAGGGGTCAGGGGTCAGCGACACCCATCACACGTCATAACGAAAGTCTGACGTCAGACGTGTGGCGCGGCAGCCGCGCTGCCCTCCCAACGCCTGAGGAGATGCCAGGGGCCACGCTGCAAGGGTTCGCGCCTCGCCTGACGGGCCGGGATCTGAGCGTTCTGCAGGAGATTGTCGTGGCCTTCTCGACGGCCATGAAGGACTCGGCCTTGACCTTCTTCCTCTACAGCGGCAGTCTGCTGGGCTCGTGGCGCCACCACGGCCTCGTGCCCTGGGATGATGACGTAGACATGGCGGTGCCTGCCCGCCAGGCCCTGTCCGCGTACCGTGCACTGGGACGCTTGAAGCCGCAGTTCTGGCTGGATGTGCGGCAGAAGAAACGCTGGAAACTGTACTCCATGCGGTCCCACCCCATCCGCCTGGCCACCTGGTGCTGGCCATTCGTCGACGTCAGCTTTTACGACGAAAACGAGACCCACGTGTGGGACCGCGACGCCAACTATCCGTCCTTCACCTTTCCCTTCCATGACGTGTTTCCGCTGCGCGAACGGCCTTTTATGGGCATGATGCTGCCCGCACCCCGAGACTCGCAGGCCGTGCTGGGCCGCACCTACAACCTGACGTTGTGCAAAGCGGGCAGATACGACCACCGCACCGAGTCCATCAGAAGCGGTGATAGCGACCAGATGTCGGTGCCGTGCGCCCAGCTGCAGCAAATCTTTCCCTTTGTCTGGCGTCAGGCTGCAGGAGGAGGCCACGTGGGCTGTAACGAGAGTCTCGTCTCAAACGGCTCTCTGGTAGACTGGATCGTGGTGGACACGCCAGCCTGCTGATTGCCACTGAGAGACGTGCTGTCGTGTGTTGTCACGTGCTGTCGAGTGTTGTCACGTGCTGTCGTGTGTTGTCACGCGCTGCCATGTGTTGTCAGGTGCTGTCGTGTGTTGTCACGCGCTGTCGTGTGTTGTCACGTGCTGTCGTGTGTTGTCACGTGCTGTCGTGTGTTGTCACGTGCTGTCGTGTGTTGCTATGCGCTGTCGTGTGTTGTCACGTGATGTCCCTTTCTCCAGTATCGCACCCTCTCTAACCTTTGTATAAGCCAGAGAGAGAGAGAGATTGCTCGTCTGCCGTCAAGAGTAATATTGATTGCCATATACTGTCATTAGGTCTGGATATTTTGTTCTCTTTTCTCTTTTATTCCGTTGTAACCTTCATAATCGTGTAGGTTTGTATGTGAGAGAGGGAGAGATAATTTGATAAAAAGGTCTTAGGAATAAAGAAGTGTATAAAAATTTTAAGAAACATGAACTGTTAGTCCATCGGACTGATTGGAAACAATACGTATGACGGATCAATTCATGAGTATAAATATTGCACTGACTGTACATTTGATGCTATCGTATGACAGATCTATTAACGTATGTAGTATGTAGTATATAAATATTGCACTGACTGTACATTTGATACTATCGTATGACAGATCTATTAATGTAGCCTATGTGGTATGTAAATATTGCACTGACTGCACATTTGATACTATCGTATGACAGCTCTATTGACGTATGCAGTATATAAATATTGCACTGACTGCACATTTAAACTTCGAAACCCACCCACCCACCCTCTAAAGTCTGTTGATTGCCTGACTGATCTGCCCTGTAATTGATGAAAGCGTTCTGCGAGTGAAGTGAACCTTTGTGTTAATTTGGTTGTCAGCAGACAAAATATAGCATCTGAAATTCTGAGATTTATGTGTGCGCGCTCATTTGGAAATTGTTGAAGGGATGGCGTTGCTATGAGTAGTCCGTGAAACTACTCACAGAGAGGCTGGATCGCGTGACTGACTGTACGCGGAAGTCAGGATTTATGGGTATTGGCGACAATCTGCAGCAACCAACCCAGCTTTACGTTGCTTGGACACATAAACCTTTTCGTAAAGTAATGTGCGTAAAACAAATGACAAGAGAAGTGATTTGCACAGGGACTTCCTTACACTTGCCCTGGGCACCTGATCAGCTGTCCGACACTGACCAGTGCTAAGCAGTTAACCCTTTCGCTGCCGCGTACTTCTGACCACCTTACCCCAGTGCTCTCCCTTGGACCCACAGTGGTGCAGGCAGTGTGCTCACGTCGCTGGCAGGAGTAGGGTATATGCACAAAGCTGTTTGAAATCTGTAACAAACTAACAGGTCGAAACACGGAATCGCCACTACCCACTGACGTTCCTGTCACACAGCTACCCGAGGCTTTCTCTCAGTACTTCCTCAGTAGCGGATATTCGAGCTGAGCTGGACGAGATGGTGCTACACTGTGGACCTCCAATCCTTGCTGACAACCTGCCATGCTGTTCATTTCATTCCCTCCAGCCCATATCTCAGTCAGACCTCAAGGCTGTGACATTAAAATCCAAACCAACTGCCTGTCCCCTGGACCCCATACCAACCCACCTTCTCCTTGACTGCCTGGATGTTCTGCTCCCAACTCTCACTCAGATCGTAAACGATTGGGTCATCAGGAGTTTTTCCAGCATTATCGCTCGGAGTCCCTCAAGGATCTGTCCTGGGCCCTATCCTTTTCATCTTATACATCCAACCACTTTCATCTCTCATTCACTCTCACACGGTCTCCACCCAGTCCTATGCAGACGACACCCAATTATACAGTTCTTGTCCTCACGCCGATGTACATGCCAGCATCATGACCATGCAGACTTGCATCTCCGGTGTCAAAGCATGGATGGTCCACAACAGACTAAAGTTGAACGACGAAAAAACAGAGGCTCTTCTCTTCAGTAAAAGAAAAACTAGAGCGACAGAATATCCCACAGCAGTTCGAGTTGGTGATGTCGACATCCCTTTCGCCGACTCTGCAAGAAACGTCGCTGTTATTATTAGCTCTAACATGACACTGGACAAACACATTTCCAACATCTGCAGATCCGCTTATTCTGAACTCAGAAAAATCAGCAGCTTCCGTCACCTTCTGTCTGACCAGGTTGCAAACACATTTGTATGTGCCTACGTTCTGTCTAAACTCGACTACTGCAATTCCTTGCTAGCCGGCTGTCCTCTGTATCTGCTACAGAAGTTACAGAAACTTCAAAACTCGGCCGCTCGCCTTGTCCTGAAAACGCGCAAAACAGACCATGCCACACCTCTCCTCCGCACTCTGCACTGGCTCCCCATTCAGGCTCGCATCGACTACAAGTTGTCTACTCTCCGTTTCAATTTTTTCACCGGTGCATGCCCCAGCTACTTTTCAGAACTTCAATCTACACTCCAGTGAGACAGCTCCGCTCCTCTTCCGACGATCGCATTCTCTCAGTACCCCGCATCAGGACAAAAACATATGGACAGCGCATGTTCACCTTCTCGGCATCCACCCAATGGAACTCACTTCCCCACAACATTCGCCACTCCCCATCACTACAGACTTTCAAACGAAACTTAAAAACTTTTCTTTTCCGCAACTACCTTGACTGGCGTCGCGACTGCCTGTCTGAACAACTTTCTCTGTCCATCCTCTTTTATGATACTTTTCTATCCACCTGTGGATGACGGACGATCTGTATCCTAACCTACTGGTCAGTGTAACGTTCATCTCTCCCTCTGTGTGTGTATTTGTCTGTGTGTGTGTGTGTGTTCGTTGTTTTTCATTAGAGTGTCTGTGTGCCTTGTCCGCGCGAAGTGTGCATGAAATGTATTCTCGCGCGTTAAAATCTATTATTATTATTATTATTATTATTATTATTATTATTATTATTATTTGAGAAGAGCTCTGCGTTATGCCCGACGTCAGTTTGAAAACCTATTTGCCATGGCCAGCTAAGGGGCTGCATAGGGCTGCCAAATGTCTACAGGTGTATAGCACAGCGCTGGCCACTGCAGGCACGTCGCACGTGTGAAAAGGTCGTGGCGCCTGTTAACATCGCTAATAGCTCTTCCCTCTGATATGAAAATTACATCTCCGCACATTAAACTGCCTGTCCACACTGACCACCTTACTGCAGCCATCAGTCAGGTGGTTCTTTCAGTGCATAGCTTACTAATAGGACCCCCACCCCTGTCACGTTTTGGGGTCTGGTGGGTCAAGGGGATTACACCATAGATTCCAGGTGTGACCCATCCTCGACTCTCCGGCCCTAATTAAGGTCTAGTATCCCCTTGTTCAAGCCGCCATCTAGCCGCTCACGTCATCACCAGCCCAGATTAGGTCCCTGTTCACACTTCTGATCGGGGGTGCAGGCCCTAGAAGCCAGGGGCAAGGTGTTATTTACCCTGAGGCACAGCTGGGAAGGGACCAGTGCAGGTGTCGGGCTGGCCAGGTGTGGGTTAGCTTGTTCAGGGCAGGATTACGTATCTGGAGGATTCCACTGACGCGTAGTATCAAGCATCAGGGGCTTTGATGTAGCCGGTGGGTGTAAATAACCTGGAAGGGGAGGGGGTAGCTATGTCCACTCTAGGTGTCCACTTAGGGGCGTGTTCTAGTAGTTGACACGGGGTGTGGCTTCTACTGTCTCTGGCCTGATTGGTTGATATGTGTAATTGTCTTGCTGACCATGTGCATGTGATTGAAAGAATCTATGGACGAAAGTTGAGAATAAAAGGACTGGTTTAGACCGTCAAATTATCTGCTGCCCAAATCTCCTGTGAGAGGACGTCTTCTACCCAAGTATCCTGTGAGAGGACATCTTCAGTGAAATCTACAGTGAGGGCGTTGTTAGCCTGAACTCCTGTGAAGAAGAGCTGCTGTGGTGAGACGTACGTGTCTTGTGGTACAATTCTGCTGAAGGCTGAAGGATTCAGCTGCAGAATTGAGGTCTCTCGTTCTACTGGACGTGTGGAAGTCTAGCATCAACGGCACGTGGCTTGAGTAGACCAGTTGCATAGCGCAAGGGACTCTGCGAGGGTGTATGATCCTCCCAGACTGGTGTGTGAGACTCTAGCACGTGTTCCTCTGCTGTGGGAAACCTCTACGCTGCCTGGGCGGGACGACTGCAGAACGTAAAGGAGGGAGACCGAAGATCGCGGACAAGACAACCGTCTGAAGCAGGGGGCGAAGGTCCAGCCTTACAAGGAGGCTGTCTGTAACGGAGCTCTTGGGGTGAGCTCAAAAAGGGCTGTGTGTCAGCCTTTGGAAAACGTCATATCCTCTGTGGCGTGTGTGATATATGGCCATATGATTAAGAAATCATATTAATTAACTTTAGTAATACAGTGATATTTCCACCTACGCACGTCACACTCTTGATGGTGGTTGTGAGAGCGAGCAGAGCAGACTACCCGTCAAGAGCAAAAAGAAATCTCCCAAGTTGTGGCAACCCCCATAGTGCGAAATCACCACGAGGTGGAAGCACTGTCCGTCTAAATAACCATCATGAAAATTACAGGTTGGACTACACCGGAGCGCTGACTCAGCTTTGCCCGTTTTCACAGCGAATGTACCCCGTTCTCACAGCGGATATAGCGCGTTTTCGGAGCACTACGTCCTATTTCTACAGCTATTCATGACCATCACTAAAAACTAAAGGGAGATTTATTCAAAAGCCGAATGATGGGGACTCATGGAAGTGTCGAAGGTATTTTGTTTTAAACACATGAACTGTCTCTAAAATGTTTATTGCCACTCAGCAGGAATGGTGTAATAGCCACACTCACCGAACATCGTGCAGTCGTAAGATTAGTAAGTCACTATCCATATTTAAGATGGTGAATCACGTCAGTCTTCAGCAGAAAAGGCTTGTCGTCGCAGATTGTAGTCAACGCATTTGACGGACTGGGCTCTCAAAACAAATTATATATATTTCGCAGCACCCTTAGCCAGCTTCTATTGGCTCACTAGGTCATATGGCCGCTCCTGCAAACTATATCCACCATGGGACTACGTTTTTCAAAATGTAAACTATAAAACGCATTGGTTTCCCGAGCTTGCGTGAGGTGGTTAGTTATTAATGCCGTCGTCGTCGTTGTTGTTGTTGTTGTTAACAGTGGTTTGAATCTTTTTGCAAGGTGGGGTTTGGCTTGGGAGTGCGTCCATCACAACTGCATGTACAAAGACAAAAAATAATCCTAGCGTTCAGATAAAAATGCAACTAATTATATATACTCATAACCCCCCCAAAAAAGCAAATTGACACACGGGCAAGGCGTACACTGGACATGAGGTTGCACGGTCTATTTAGTGTAGCCCTTCATAATGACCTGCCTGGCGCCAAAAAATGTGTCCCTTCTGGCGCGCTTAAGTCGGACAGGAATATCTACTGCAACCACCTGCGCCAACCGTTCCTCCCTGCCGCAGAGACGGCGCAAGCCACTGTCGGGAGCCATGGAGCTGCCATCAGTCAGCAGACTACGCGTCGCCGATTGTCTGAGCGACAGCTGTACTGCCGCCGTCCTGCACGGCGGTCAACGCTGACTGCACAACATCGGCAGCAGAGAATGCGGTGGGCCCAGCAGCACCTGAACTGGACATGGCGGCGATGGCGAGACATCCTCTTCTCCGATAAAAGCCGGTTTTGCATCAGCCACTCCGACGGCCGCATCAGAGTATGGAGGAGGCGGAACGAGAGGTACGCCAACAACAACATCCTGCAGCACGACCGTTGGGGAGGCCCCGGCATCATGATTCGGGATGGAGTTGGCCTCAACCGACTCGTGGCGCCCGTCGTCTTCAAGAACATCGGTCCTGGACGAGGAAGCGGCGTGACAGCACAAGCCTATGTGGACCAGGTGCTGAGGCCCCACGTCGTGCCATACATCCAGCAGCACGACAACCTTACCTTTCAGCATGACAATGCCAGCCCACACACGGCAAGGCTCACCACTGCCTTCCTGCAGTAGAACAACGTTCAGGTGATGCCTTGGCCCTCCATAAGACCTGACCTCAACCCAATCTAGCACCTATGGGACCATCTGAAGAGAGAGCTGAACGCTGTCCAGCCGAGGCCGACAACAGTTCGTCAGATCTGCGCTCCATGCCTCTGGTGGTGGTGAACCGTCTGGGGCGCTCCATGGCCGCCAGATACCAGGCCGTTTTAGACCCCAGTGGGCGACACCCGCTCCTGACTGTGGACCCTCAAATCGGACGTTTGGGACATTCTGAACGCTTTCTTAGCACGCCGGATGAAATACACATTGTGCAAAGACTCAGTGTATCTCCGACTTACTCGAAAAGTGATTCAAACCCTTCTGAATGAAAGGACAAAAATTTAGTAAAGTGCCTCAGTTTGCGTTTCTTTTGGTTTTCAGTATATATACAGGTATTTAAATATATAAGACAAGCTATATGGGCCTTATTAAAAACCACTCAACACATACACGGGCCGTACTGAGGCCCTCAGGCCATAGGCCATACTCAGGTCATACTCAGGCCATAGGCCATAGGCCATACTCAGGTCATACTCAGGCCATAGGCCATACTCAGGTCATAGGCCATAGGCCATACTCAGGTCATACTCAGGCCATAGGCCATACTCAGGTCATAGGCCATATGCCATACTCAGGCCATAAGCCATACTCAGGTCATAGTCAGGCCATAGGCCATACTCAGACCAAACTCAGGATGAATACAGAGAAGGCAGAAGACAGATAACGACATAATTAAGCAGCTGGTTAATAGATAATTGCAGTAGCTTAATTCACTCAATTACATTGCCACGTTTTGGAGTCTGTTGGGTCAAGGAATTTATCCCATAGCCTCTAGGTGTGACCCATCAACAGCCATCTTGTTTGTGTCTGGTCGTTCATCCCATTGTTCAAGCTGCCATCTGGCTCTGTTACGTAATCGTCAGTATTTATGTGCTACTGGGGACCTGTTCACACTTCTAGCCCACGGGTGACACAGGAAGATTCGCCCCTTTCGGTACATGCCGCTGTGTCATGTGTGCGATACTGGTGACGTCTGACAAGGCTTGACACAGATAGACCGCCACGCAAGGCGTACACCATGTTGTTAGAGCTCCACAGCAGAGGCAAAGTGTGCTGGGCTTCGGACATTCACAGAACGCTTTAAACATAAGGATTTGGATTTGTGTGGGAAAACCAAGGTGCAGATAATGGGAATGGTTTCTTGGGTGAATTTAAACAACGACTTATCGATTGCCATAAACAAGAATGGTTATCCCACATTTCTAACAGTCCAAGGTTAAATGTGTATGCAGTTTTTAAGTCCTCGCTACTTTTGGAACCCTAGTGCATTAAAACAAGTTGCTAAGAGATATTCTGACGAGATTTCGAATGGGCATTTCAGCTCTTAAAACCCATACAAACAGGTACAAAATAGTTCCAACACAAGAGTTACACTGCCCTTTATGCAAGACAGAAGTGGACGAAGAATTCCATTTCCTTTTTAGTTGCGACCATTTAAACGATTTGAGATCGAGATATCTTCCGTGCAACTATACCTTACATCCATCACATTCTACCTTGTCTCGTCTGCTTCAAGATCCTCGTAACTCCATCAATTTAGCCAGATACCTTTACCACAGTTTTAACCGCCGAAATGAAGTGAATGCGATTGAAATCCCAGACAACAGTTCACATTAGAACTTTCGTGGATGTAAATGTTTGCTACAGTCATCATATCATTTGCCTCTATGTGTGGAATTATTGGTTAGTACTTTGTGTCATGTTCATCTCACATTGTAAAGGCCATGTGGCCAGAGACAAAAAAAGTTTTTCGTTTTGTTTACCCCAGGTGTTTAGCATTGTCTGTGATGTGTGCAGATTTAGGGTGAGAACAGGTGTTACTGGGGTCTGGTAACTCTCCGGGGCACGGAAGGGATTAGACAACAGCCATCATACAGGTATCGGGTGCTGTCTCACTTCAGCTCAGATGCACGGGGTAGGTACCTGGGGAAAGTTAAGCCTCAGGTTGTAAAGATTAGGCCTACGACACGGGGCTTTGATAACGAGTTCAAAGATAGACTGCTGTGGGCAGGGGTTGGGGGAGTTATGCCCACTGGAGCCGCCTGCATAGGCGGAGCTAGGAGCGCTTCTGTCATTGAAGAGGCGTGGGTGCAGCTATCTCTGTCCTGGTTGGTTGGTGTAACTTGATGAGGCGTGGGTGCAGCTATCTCTGTCCTGGTTGGTTGGTGTAACTTGATGAGGCGTGGGTGCAGCTATCTCTGTCCTGGTTTGTTGGTGTAACTTGATGACCAGGTGGGTATGAATGCAGGAATGTGTGTGTGTGTGTGTTGGTATTGTCTTTAGAAAGGAGGTGATGGAAGGAATTGCAGTTGTATGTAGTAAGAACAGACCTGACAGAACCAGAAAGAAACAAATCATGCTATTATGAGCCCAGAGATTTTATTCTGTAAATACTCGCTGTATGTAAATCATACTCCCTCTTTTCACTGCATCACTGCGTGCAATTCTTTGTCTGTGGGGAGATAGGGGCTCGGGCTACATGTGTGCAGCAAGATATTATAAACCATAAGTGACACATTACGACAACATTAAGTCCACCGACTCATACATTATCCATCTAACGGGCTACATGTGTGCAGCAAGATATTATAAACCATAAGT
>SMGT01001246.1:289481-304096 GCA_004794575.1 Lanistes nyassanus | reverse complement strand
GGTTTCTTGAGGAGAGGCTTGACTATTGCAGCCTTGAACAGCGATGGAAAGACTCCTGCTGACAGACTGTCGTTTACGATCTGAGTGCGAGTTGGGAGCAGAACATCCAGGCAGTCGAGGAGAAGGTGGGTTGGTATGGGGTCCAGAGGGCAGGTAGCAGGTTTAGATTTTAATATCACAGCCTTGAGATCTGACTGAGATATGGGCTGGAGAGATTGAAATGAACAACATGGCAGGTTGTCAGCAAGGGTTGGAGGTCCACAGTGTAGCACCATCTCGTCCAGCTCAGCTCGAATATCCGCGACTTTGCGTAGGAAGTACTGAGAGAAAGCCTCGGGTAGCTGTGTGACAGGAATGTCGGTGGGTAGTGGCGATTTCTTGTTTCGACCAGTCAGTATGTTACAGATTTCAAACAGTTTTTTGCTCGAGGAATAGTTGACGAACTGTGCTTGAAAGAAGGATTTCTTAGCTGCAAAAACTAGCTTGGAAACAGAGCGTGTCGCTGCAAGATATAGTTGTCTGTGTATGGTGAGCCGTGATCTCAGCCAGAGCCTTTCTGCGCGACGGCGCGCACGCTTAGCCTGACGCAATTTGTCATGGATGGTCGGGTACCAGGGGGCTGCCTTGAGCGGGTGTACTCGACAGCGCCGGGCAGGAGCGTGTGTATCGAGCGCTTTACAAAGGGCTTTATCAAGCTCAGCAATCGTGAGAGGACCGCGCAACATGTTTGCGAGTGCGTGTATGAGCTTAGGTGGGTGCATTTTTTGTGAGAATTCGTGTGGTGTGTTTGTGTACACGTGGGTGTGGTCGCGTGCGCGCGTCTACATATGGTATAGTGTGAGCGTGGTTATTATTTCTGTTTGTACGAGTCACCAAGGTCTGTACATGGGATGTAACGGCATGACAGCAGAAATGTAGGGTCATCTCGGTCACAGGTGACATTACGTGTTTGCTTCCATTATTGTTCTGTTTCACCCTTGCAATTCATTTGTGTACAGCATGTTTGGCAACGTTGAGGTCCTTGCCCGGTATAAGGTATAGTTCGGCATTTGTTGTCCAGCCGCAAACTATGTGCATATCAGGACGGTGTTGCTTAGACAAGGTTTACTTTCTGCCACACGTGGGACTGCTGCCGCAACACGGGCCTCAGTCCCACCCAGTCACATTATACTGACACCGGGCCCGGTATAAGAAACCCATCATCATCATCATCATCATCATCATCATCATCATCATCATCATCATCATCATCATCATCATCATCATCATCATCATCATCATCATCATCATCATCATCATCATCAATCGTCCTCGTCGTCAGAGTGGCCGCCTGGGTGTGTCTACACATCTCACGCCTATACGGAAAAATATTTGCACGCCATCAAGCGCGCTTGTGTGAGTGCGACAACCAACGTTGAAATAAAGATTTGTTTTACTGCAGGATGTTATTGTCATTCTTAAATCTTACTTCTTGTTAGATCTAGCACTGACAGCATCAACAACAAGCAGAATAGGTAGAGGTAAATACTTATGGAAGACAACATTGTTTACAACTGTAAAAGCACAATATGGTTACATGAACCTACCATCCAATACTTACACAGCTGCAGCCAGTGGACACAACTGTAGTACCTGTCATACATACATCGCATTACTGCGCTGTGTTGCGAACTGAAGTTGATTCACGGCAAATATGCTCACTATGATTTTCATAGATCTTGGTCTGATTAAGATGGTGCACTTAAAAAGTACATTTATGTTTCATGTTCACTTTATAAAACATCATATAGAGATCAATTTATGGTGCCCCATGTTTCGAAACGGTGGTACTTCGCGACACAGGCTCACGCACTGCTATTTCAAACATCTATTCAAAATGTTTGTACATAAGTGTACATTATGGGTTACTTAGTGGATTTTTTAAGTACATTTCCATACTGAAAATCGTCATTATGGTTTCATGATATTTTTTGAAGTGGACGTGATTTATGTTTCGAAATGGAGGAGATTCGTGCCAGAGGAGCAGACGACATTTCAGACACACATCTTCACAACGTCAGTATCAAAAGGTCGTGGCTTTTGGTGGGTGTTCGTGCATCTCGACAGGCGAGGATCCGATGACATTTCAAACACATACCTTCAAAACCCACATGCATCTGTGCTTTTTACTGGTATATAATGCACCAGAAACTTTTAAAAGTATCTTTTGATAATAGCTTATCCGTTCTAGTGCGTGCTATACCGGTCCAATTGTGGCTATTCCGTATTCGGGGTTTCGAAATGGAATGATACACGGCAGAAGAGCAGATCTGTAAAATGTACCTACTCAAGTGTCGATTTTAGCATATTATGCATCAAATAATTCAGAAAGTGCATTCTGATGCTGGATATACCTTTAAACCCTTTATTTAGACCTAAAACCACAAATTTCGGTGGCTGTTCCTGGCTGTTCGTGGCTGTTCGGGGTTTCGTATGACCGGCTGTTCGTGGCTGTTCGGTATTTCGTATGACCCAACCACGAAGTAGTGTCACCCTCTCATTTTTAACATACGTACATTTTTTGTGTATGTATAATATCAATAAGTGTATATGAAACCATATAAGGGCATATGTTATCCTTAGAACATTAAAGAATAGTTTCAAACATGTAAATAAAATATTAATAGTATAAATAACATACATAAAATAATGTATAAATAATATAAATATGATACGTGTGTGTAACATACGTAGATGTAACTAAAGTGTACATACTGTAAATATGTTTTTTATATTGGTATCGAGACTAACCTTTTCCCGATAGTCCGATATCCACACTGACAAGGTATTCTCCATTTTCACAATTCGCTTATTACGAGAAGTCACAACTCGCTTAGTGTCCTTGGAGAACGATATCGAGGCAGTTTTACGGATATTCACTTCATCTTTTTTTTATGTAGCGAACCGTCGATTCGTTCAATCCGTAATGGCGTGCAACAGACGCATAGCTATGGCCTGCCTTAAGCATGTCCAATACATTAACTTTCTCGTTCACTGTCATCATATTTCTCTTCTTCTTGGGGTCACTAGAGGATTTAGAGGGTGGAGGACGTTTAGGAGCCATTTTCAAGGGCGTCACAAGCACTATTTTCCACAAAAAGATACAAGAGAACAGCAAAAATTAGCACACCTCGAGACTAACCATCACTGAAACATTAATTTGAATGAGCGCGGTCGTCTTCGCTGGGTATGAGAGCGGGATGCTAGCCAGCCAATCAGAGACGTGGATTTTGAATTGTGTAGGCACTCCCTGCCTTCTGCTGGCGTGCGGGCAACTTTCGCGCCATAATTCTTCAATTTTGAATTTTTGATGAATATTTTTTAACAATCCGCGATGTATTGAGGCCGCGATAAATGAACCGGGAAGTAGCGAGGGATGACTGTATTTGCTTTCTTGAAAATGACAGTTAAATAAATAATAAATACCACTGACAGAATCTTTGCCAGATAGAAGGGAAATACAAACTCATCATGCAATTTTTTTTAATACTCATAGTTGTTGCATCTGAACATTAACTTGTGCTGGACAAATCTGCGGCAGTCCCGCTGAGCTTTGGCCAACGTAGCCAAACTCATTCAAACAGTGGCGTGAAGGGACGTTCTGATAGGTTGCAGACTTCCGAGCTTGCTGACTGGCCACCTCACAGCCGGTACACGTGGAAGCTGCCTTCGGTGCCAAGAGTGCACAGAAAGACGATGACCTCCGCCGGCTGGTGCGTTGCGCGGTCCTCGCTGTATACCTTCACCGTCACCTGCACGGAAAGAAAATGAACTGAGAAAAATCCGATACGACAGCTTGCTGCTGCAGGAGCGAGGTTCGCACCTTCTCTTTTATCCGCGATAATGTTTCGATCAAGCCAAGGGATGAAGCAGAAGTTACAGGCAAATACAAACATCAAAATTCCTCCCCCGTCTCGACGCCTCGAGAGAGTCATCGAGTGCACGCGACACACACAGGACAGAAAAATCGAAGGGCGAATGAAGTTTAATAATTAAAAACTGGATTAAAGATTTACAATAGAAGGAACAGGTTTTCTGTAATCTTTCTGTTATACGTAGAATGACCTTCACCTTGTTCTCTTCTTCCACAAGGGCGTTGAGGACAACGCGCTCTCTGACTCCAGTTACGATGGAAGTGAACTCGACAGCGTTTACAGCAACAGGTGTTCGAGGGACTCGATAATCTAAACAGTGAACAAGGTAAAGAGTCCTGTGAACACTGGATGAAGACTTTCATGAAATATAGACGCACGCACTCACGACGACTCACGACTCGCTCGCGCCATCCATCCACCAGGAAGAAATCTACACAGTATGCACGCTTCCACACACCCATGGACACAAACACGCACACACGCACCCAGACATCTCTCACAAAGAAACTGATGCTGTAGCCACATTTCAATGAAACTTCTATTACACGGTAAGTTCTGTGACACCATCGGGATCTACTTGCCTTGTAGCCTATGCACGCATAGAATGCGAGCAAGAATGGAAGTACTGGAACAATCGGACTGGGCGAGTTTTACTAGCAAGATTCTGGAGTTGTCTGACCTTCCTTCCTCGGTCTTTAACTTTGTAACATACGAGTCTGCCCCCCCCCCGCCCTTCCACACCCCCTCTCTCTCTCTCTCTCCACAGTAAATCAAACGCTAAGCGCACAGCTCACCTGAGATGCGCGCTGACCAGTATTCTGTGGCATTAGCGGAGACTCTGTTCTGTTGGTTCTGTGACCTTGGCCTTGTGCATGCCCCTGTGTCTACAGAGAAGCTCATCTCCAGTCCATTTCGGAAAGACGTAATGACGTCAGTTTCCCGTTCTAGGTCAGTCCCGGGCAGCTTTTGTGCATACACGGCAAACCCACTGCGGACAGACACAGGGACCAGTGATAACGAGGTTAATAACATTATGGCAACCCTGACGGGGAATCCCCTTTTAGTTTTGGTGTGGCCCTTCTGAGAACCTTTCAGTACGCTCAAAGGACGCCATGCATGTTGCCGCTATGCGGTGTGTGCACGGATCAGGGTTACAGCCTATACAGCCGTATTTGCTCCAGGATGATGATATGACAAGCACCGAATATGTCGTTATTTTTTAAAATCTATTTTCTCTCGCGGAAATGTCAGGTGTGGTTCGATAAAAGATTATAACAAATGGCAAATTATCTATTTTTTTTAGTTGTAATGATGATGTAATCGGTGTTTCAAGGTGTTTCCCAAGCAAACAAAATCAGCTACACACCGCAATAGCCGACAGACAAACAATTAAATAAAACATGAAAGCCCAATTGCACTGCCGTAAAAATAAAGGGAATTCCCAAAAATTGTGTGGAGCAAAGACGATATCAGAAACCCCTTAATATTAGTTTCACGTCGCGTTGCATACTGGCGCAGTATGTTTCGTGAGGTGCATAATTATATTATCTTCAGTGACGCTGAAGATCTCACACTGACCCCGAGGTAAGAGTGCAGGTGAGCATCCCAGTGGCCAGAACTTTGCCCCCTGACCCCTCCTCCACGTCACTGAGGTACACCGCCGCCTCCGCATCCTCAGGCCCCAGGGGCCGCAACGCAACCTCCGTCACGCGCATCGCACCATCTGCACGCGACACAGAGTACATTCGACCTGAAAGGGTCATTGGCTTTTCCCGACACGACATTCCAAATCTACGTCCGAGAGACATTGCAAAGCAAAGCTTCGCCTCTCGGCCATACACTCGTAGTGATCTGTCTTAGTGGACATGTCCTGCACAAGAAGTCCTATAAGTAAATGTTCATTTGATATACACGATGCTCATTAATGTAATATGCGAAGCTTATTACAGTAAGCGTTCATTTGATATACACGATGCTCATTAATGTAATATGCGAAGCTTATTACAGTAAGCGTTCATTTGATATACACGATGCTCATTAATGCAATATGTGAAGCTTAAAGGAAAGCTTAACCTTAGAAGTAACCTGTCTTGAATGGATGAATATTGATGTTGTGAATCTTTTTAAACCTAAATTTCAAGCTACAAAAGAACTGTTCACTTACAACCCAGCTTTTAATGCCGTTCATCGGCCTTACATGGAAGCCGCCATGTTGCCCTGATCAGTGACGTCAGTTACCCAGGCAGGGAGAAAGCTACTGCAGCCCGCAGCCGACAGCGCTCAAAGCAGCATCGTCACAGATATCGGGCAGACGCTTTTGTTAGTGACATCGCGAACATTCGCAAGATAATTTCCGTTATGGATCTGGGAGTTGTAGCTTACACTTATGACCCAGAACACACGGAAGAAAAACTACAAAACACGGAAAGTACCGATACTGAGCAAGACGACGAGTGCTGTTGTGACTATAAGTATATTTACATAGGTGTCCTTTGTTGTGTGTACGGGTGTGTCCATGCACACATGCATGCATATACATGCGTTTGTTTTCAAGTACTTTGTATTGCTATACAGGCCTGGTAGGCCATACATATGGCATATTTTAACAAATCAACCATATTGTATGCATTATTTGTATATTACCTATTTAAGTATTTTCTATATTTACTTAAATAAAATAAATAACACTTCATACAAATTATATCATGATTTAAAAAACCCCTAATATTTTATATCATTACCATTAGTTGTCTAGCAGTAAAAATGTGAATTTGTTTATTTTACCCGCGCTGTCTGTCTTTTCACTCTCAGCTGTAATCGTCTGTTCTCACTCTCAGGCTCAGCTTCCGTCCGGTCTTGCCTTACTGCAATGCCTTTTTCATTGGCACACTTTGCATTGATAATTGTCGGAATGGCTCCTTTCTTTAACTTTTTCTTAAAAGTCTTGAAGCCAAGCGAAGCAGCCACATCATTTTCGCAGGTGCCTTCAAAGCACTCCCTCGTAAAATGGTCCTGGCACACGAGGTGCGATTTGTGCCATTTATACTCCGCACGTCGAGGCAACTTGGCGTTCTTTAAATTTTCAAGCAACTTTTTACATAGTGCATACAAATCTTTTATTTTGCTGGATTCGGAATCCCAAAAAAGCTTTTGTTGCTTCCGTCCACATTAAACGATTTGTACTGTTCGTTGAAACAGCCGAACGCTTTGAACTGTGGCATGTTGACTGCTTCTGGGGAACTGACGTCACCAGATCGGACGACAGCAGCGATATTTTGCTTTCATTCGCGAAGGAGTACCACAACATGGCGACGTCCGTTTGCCATTATTTACCGAAACTAAAACGTGGATTGTATGGAAATAGAACCGATACAGCTTGAAATTTGTGGCTGACAAGAGTCACAATATCAATATCTATGAATTCATCTCAAGTTGCGTCTAGGGTTAAGTTTTCCTTTAATACAGTACTTCGCCGTTGTGGCTGCCTCACGTCCGTGTATTCTGAATGTCTCATAAGCTGGTAATAAATATCCCTTCCCTTTCAATCGCGTATAGTAAATCGTCATTAAATTTACTTTTCGTTCGTTCGTTCGTTCGTTCGTTCGTTCGTTCGTTCGTTCGTTCGTTCGTTCGTTCGTTCGTTCGTTCGTTCGTTCGTTCGTTCGTTCGTTCGTTCGTTTGCGTTCGTGCGTTCCTTCGTTCATTCGTTTGTTGGTTCGTTCCAGACTTGTGACGTTGTAGACAGAGCTGTTGACAGGTCTCTCTGACGCAGTCCTGATGGTCCACTCTGTCTCTGTCTCCAGCTGCACGAACAAGTCCTGCATCACGTCGCCAAAGGAATATGCGGGGATTTGAGGCGGCAGTTCCACCCGACAGCGGCTGTAGTCCACGTTGTAGGTCAGCACGGCTCCTCGCTGTGCATAGTCTACGATGGTGCCCGGCCGAAGCTGGGCTGATGCCAAAATCCTGTTCACACAGTGTGTGTTGGTCATCCACACTCTCGATATTCCATGCACGCAAGTAACAGGCAGTCCCCTCCCCACATCTCTCTCTCTTCTGACGCATACACGCAGCATGCACACACAATGTCTTCCTGCAGGCAGACAGACAGACGGACGGACGGACGGACGGACGGACAGGCTAAGTAGAGGTCCGACGAGAAGACTAATCTGGTTGCACCACACTGAATCATGTTTTTCAAGTAGTTTTGTTAAACTACAGACACTAAATCATGATTTTAAAGTAGTGTTGTTAAACTAAAGACACTGAATCATGATTTTAAAGTAGTGTTGTTAAACTACAAACACTGAATCATGCTTTTAAAGTAGTGTTGTTAAACTACAAACACTGAATCATGATTTTAAAGTAGTGTTGTTAAACTACAGACACTGAATCATGCTTTTAAAGTAGTGTTGTTAATCTACAAACACTGAATCATGCTTTTAAAGTAGTGTTGTTAATCTACAAACACTGAATCATGCTTTTATTGTTAAAACTACAGACACTGAATCATGATTTTAAAGTAGTGTTGTTAAACTACAGACACTGGATCATGCTTTTAAAGTAGTGTTGTTAAACTACAGACACTGAATCATGATTTTAAAGTAGTGTTGTTAAACTACAGACACTGAATCATGATTTTTAAGTAGTTTTGTTAAAACTACAGACACTGAATCAAGTTTTTAAAGTAGTGTTGTTAAACTACAGACACTGAATCATGATTTTAAAGTAGTGTTGTTAAACTACAGACACTGAATCATGTTTTTAAAGTAGTGTTTCCAATAGTGTTTTAAAGACAAGAACAATGCACCGCCACCCCCTCTTGCCTTTTCGTTGGCACAAACACATTGGTCTTGCCTTGATACCCGTGAACTATCATTTTTCTCTACATATAATTTCATTGGCAGACGGTCTCTTTAGCTCTTGTTTACGTATATTGAATTTTGTTGTACGGTGTCATAAATCGCGTTATCTTGCATCGAAAACGCCTGACCCTTTTATCTTCTTTTCTCCACAATATACTCAGGTGTGTTTTCTGTCTACAGAACGTATGCTCTCATTTAGTAAAGCTGTAGACATGTATCTATGTGTTGATAAACTTTTGAAGATTAAGCTCATATTCAAACTTCTTGCGCCGACAGCCGTATCTAAATGAGATGTGAAACCAACAGTACAGCCAGCATTTGATCGGACTGCCTCGGGGATCTAGTAATTAAGGCGTCCGCTCCCGAGGTGGGAGACTGGTGGTTCGTGCCTTGGTCCTCATAATCATCACTGCAGTCAACAATTTCGTGAACAAGGTCAATGAGACCGAAAACTATTTAGTTTCTAACCTGAACAAGAAAACAATGTTATCCAATGACAAAATGTCACCAAAATTGTTTATCCCTAAGTGCAAAAAGTTTATTATAAAAGTTACCCTACTACCCAAGGGAAAGCAATACACGGAATTTTTATAAACCAAATCTGAAAGTAGAGAGCCGTTAACAGTGAACAACAAGGAATGTTTAAATAAAATACCAACAGGAACCTTTTCTTATTCAGAGGAAGACACGAAAACAAACGGTCCAGTCTAAAACAACAAGGTAAAACGCTTACATGAGACCCAAAACAGCGATTAGGCGGAAAACCCTCATCTTTGTGGACAGGGAGTGGAAGACGGTGCAATTTCGCCGTTCCTATGACGAGTACTGGCTAATGTCTACAGAGGGCTTTATCTATTATCCTAGATCTGTATTTTAAACCAAAGGAAAGGGAGTTTGATCATTAGGTTATGGGACTTCAATTGATTAAATGCTATAATGACTTCGTCAATCGGCAGCAGATAAAGGGAAGCTGGGGCTCGAAAGTGTTTTTCTTTATATTGAGGTCAGCAAACAATTGATCCCCATTACTTTTCATTTTATTTAATATTAATTTTATTAATTATTATATTTTTTAATAATAAAGCCGTCTTCTCTCTTTAGCGTAGACCCTAACCGTCTCCACTTCCCACCCATCCACGCCTTTTTATTTATTTTTTTTTTTTGGCTTCAGTCCTCAACCCCACAAGTATCATTCTTCAGATGTTTGAAACAGTCCTAAAACGGCTGTTTACAAAAATATAACTTCCCTATTCTTTAATTACGAAGATGGCAGACAAACTGATTTCGCCCTTAAGAACAAACTCTTGTGTCAAGTTAAGAGTCCGATATTCATTCCTTTTTATAAACTCTTACTCTGCACGATAACAAAATATTGATAAGTGGGGATTTAGTGACCTGCACGGCTTCTTTATCAACCCTCGGTTATCGCTCACTATATCGTCATACAAAATCATGAACTAGCCGCCTGAGTCACATGTAGTACTAGTTTGTACCTCAACTGTGGAGTTACATTAAAAATAATAAATATAACACTCATTGCATTAAGTTTTTGGAATTATGCTCCTTCAACGTGGTAAAATGGAAAATCTCGATATTACGCCGCCTTTCGTCTGTGAGCTACTAGTTGTGAAGGTCAAGAGAGCTCTGAAATCGAAGGGTAGTAACTCTGTAAACGTTAGACGGCACCGCAAGACAAGAGTAGTTCGTGTTGAGCTCTGGATCTCAAACCTCTTTCCCTCACTCCCCATCTGCAGAGAACATCTAATAACTACAAGGAGCTAATCTTTCACTCATTCGTCTTACTGTGTCAGCTTTGTGGAGATATGTTAAAAAAAATCCAAGTACCTAGTCTTAGCTTCCATGCCACGAAACCTCGAAACACAGGCAAGTAAGTTCTTGCATCATTTCCTCGAGAAGTCTGTAGACTCCCAATGTGAAGTGCCCCTCAAAATGTGGAATTTTAAAGTTTTACAATCGACCGTGGGTCGAGCATTTAGTTTATCAAGACACGGAAGGTTTGCCTTGACGAATACATAATACACACGTCGGCCGCGATGGCTCAACTGTATCGTCGTTGACTTGTCATGGCAGCATGTAAAAGCCTGGAAATGTCTGGCCCGAATGTCTCTGAACTTATGAAAGCCAGGATTGGTCAGAATTAGCAATGCATTTCCATTAGCTCCCTCTTGCACTAGCTGCCCCTTTTGTCATACAAACAGCTAATATCTTTATTTCCTTTTTTCTTTTTTCTTTTTTTGTTGCTGGGTTTTTCTTTCCCCCCTCCCCCCTCCCCATAGTAAAGCCAATATCCTGGATTTCAATTCTGGTCGAATGCAACAACGACAATTTCCCCCCATGACCCCCGAATGAAGTCTTTGGAAAGATAAGCTTCCAGCTGGGTATATATATATATATCCATAACGTTATTTTCCCCGTCTATGTACGGGTGCAGTACCGTCTGTCCAGGCAATCTCTATGGGCAAATACCACAGGATCGTATCCCGATCAGGCAAAGATGGATTTTTTTTTCAACACGAGGAGGAGGGCGTCGGAATGTATGCAACTGTCTTTAAAACGACTGAAGATGCAATACTGTTCTCTCACGTTCCATAAAGCTTTTGTGGAGTCTCCAGAACCCAACACAATGCTTTCTTTCTAAATTTACTAGCCAGGGGACCCAGGCTGCCAGGGCGCTGCCCGGTTTTTTTTACCCCACCCATCCCCACCACTTCTGTAACCCCCATCCCTAAACCCTACCCCTTCCCTAACCCCTACCCTTGCCTGCAGTCTCCCCGTTGTCCCTATCCTTCCCTGCTGTCTCGCTAAGTGAGACAAGGGAAAGTACTCGATCTTCTTACGAATAGAAAAAGACTGTGTGGTGATCTCGCTTGTACGCTGATTGCTCTGTACGTGACCTGTTAAGGGCGTCGTCATATTTATTATTTCATTTTTGTTTAGGCCTCGGTACAGACAGGGCGGAAATATTTCCTATGCCAATCTGCAGTTGAAAAGGAACCCGCCTGGAGAGTTTGATGTGGATCTGTTCAGGCGTGCGTTTTGGTATAATACGGTAAAGCTTCCAATATACGATTTTGAAAAAACACTAAACCGTTAGTACATGTAGGTATATGCATGGTGATGGATGAGGTGAGAAATAAACACATCTGCATGTGTGTTATTATGGCAATCAACTGCAGCATGTTTTTGGAAATTGTTTCAATTTACCACTGAACTACACGTTTCAATAGTTTTTCGCATCTCAATTACTTGGATTATGAAGAGCTGTACACAAAATGCCAACACAGGAATCCGCTGGTCCTTCACTAAAATCCTGGAGGACCTAAACTTTGCAGATGACGTCAGCCTCCTGTGGCACAGACAACAAGATGCACAGCAGAAACTCACACATCTGTCAGAGGTAGCAGCAAAAACTGGCCTCAAGATCAACACTAATAAAACAGAAACCATGAGGATTAACAACCAGCAGCAAGACCAAATCCAGCTGCAAAGAGTTGACATCACGGACGTGGACAAGTTTGTCTACCTGGGCAGCGTAGGAAGCAAGGATGGAGGAGCAGATGAGGACATCAGGAGCCGCATCAACAAAGCCAGGCATGCCTTCAACACCTTACGTCCCATCTGGAACTCCACTGCCCTTTCACAACAAACCAAAATTCGTATTTTTAACACCACAAGTAAGCTCCCAACCTTCATCAACCGCTGCCTCCGAAACATCCTGCACATCAGATGGCCAGAGAAAACTTCCAACATCAGCCTATGGAAGAGATCAAAACAGATCCCCATCGACCGAGAAATCAGAAGAAGAAAGTGGAGCTGGATAGGCCACACCCTCAGAAAGAGCTCTGACAGCATCACAAGGCAAGCCCTCGACTGGAACCCACAAGGGAAAAGAAAAGTTGGCCGGCCAAGACAGACATGGAGGAGGTGCACGGAGGATGAAATAAAGGCAGCCGGATGGACATGGGCTCAGCTGAAGAAGACCGCCGCGAACCGAGTCCGCTGGAGGAGTGTCGTTGAGGCCCTATGTTCCCCGGTGGAGCAAACGGACTAAAGAAGAAAGAAGATCTCAATTACTGATATCACACGTTAGTGTGATGCAGTTCTCTACCCGCTACCAACCCCTAGCAACTCGCACAGTTTACATTGGGTTAAACATTTCAGGCACTGACTGGTGAATCGGCCGAAACAAACGCTTAATAAAACTTTCAGGAATGAATTACAACAAAATCTGTGATATAACCTATTTGTCCTTCTGTGAAATGTCGAAAAGACACGAAAGTCGTATATTGTACAAAACCGTCACTTCAGTCCATTATTAGGGGTAAAGTCGTAAATGGATGCAGGTGCAATATTTATTGCTGACTTCTCTTCGTTGCTTCTTTGTTAGAAGTACTTTCTATCTTTTTTCTAGATTTAAAAGTTCTTTTGCGCTTCTCATGGGATTGAGGGTTGACATTTAGCGTTTCTCAGTGAACACCACTGCAAAAAGTCTGCTAACCTTTTTCCGCTCAACCGGGCACAGTCGTAAACTGTGCAAAACCGGCCACTTTCGTCGGTTGTCGGTCGTTGGACGGGTTAACGAAGGAGTCGTAAAAGGGAGGTCGTTTGTATAGTAAATGGTCTCCGTCAGAAATTTTTGGGTCGTATGATGGAGGTCGTATATGGGAAGGTCTTATAAGGGAGGTTTTACTGTACAAACAAACAAACATGCACACACATCAAGCTTAATATATTACTGTTCTGCATTATACCGGAAATCAAACTTCATTCGACATCACGAATGCATAGTGTTGTCAGAAGCAAGGGGCAGGCCCGATAACCAGTGAGATGAACAAAATACTGATACAGGCCTCAAACGTCTGCCCCCCACCCCCCTCTCGCCAAACAAGACTGTACCGTCGGCTATTTTTGAATTTAAAAATCTTGTATGACAATCGAGTTACCTCTCTTACAGCTAACCTGCGCCTACCCTCCCTTTTAAAAAAAACTTTGCTGCAAATTTTCTTTGCCACAATATCGGAAAACTAGTCGCACGGGGGAAGTTTCAGTGGCTTCTAATCGATATTTTCCCCTGAGCGCTCGCGCTATCAGCAGAGGTTGTTTCCAAGTTTCAGGACCAAGGCCTGGGAGTGGCGAGCCAGCCAAAAGCATGTGGGTGAAAGCGGCACAGCATAGCGCCCACAGCTTCCCGAATACCACAGAACTAGAATGAAACCGTATGTGGCACCAGATGCCAGAACTATAGGCCATTTACGTTTGTTGCCCCTCGGTAGGCGATCGGCAGCTTGCAGTCTGACCGCATTTTTATGTGCTGATGCGAGTTTTATTGGCGCAAGAACAGCAAGCGACGCTAGGTGATGACGCCAGAGTTCTTACGACCTACCACAACTTGCATCCCTCGCTTTCCTCTTTTAAATATAATTCGCCTGTCATAAAGAAAACAGAACAGCAATTTCCAAAATATACGAATGTACATATATACGTATAGCATTATACGTCCATGAAGTTATTCCTAGATGTGTGATGTGTTTACTATTCTCCGTACAAGTTCTCCAAAGAACATATGCACACCTTCCACACCTACACAGCCATGCACACCCACTCACCCGCCTACGATCTGCGCAGGCAAGCATCCCTGCACGAACGCACAAGCTTAGGCCGTTGCAGAGGGATGAAGGAGTTGGCTGACGCTGTGAATGTTGCGATGTGAGAAATCCCTAGATAGGATGGTTTGATTCAGATGTGTACTGAAAGCATCCACAGCTAACGTGAGAAACGTGTTCTGAGAACGGAGAGGAAATGGGCACCCCCCCCC